>VMDR010016838.1:0-20726 GCA_007922815.1 Macrotus californicus | reverse complement strand
TCGCTGCGTTGTGACACTGTATGTGGGAGAGGGGTCCAAGAGGGGACAATGTTGCTTGTTCCACTCTCTGCCGGTTTTCAGTGATTTCCCCTGCGACCCACAATCCAATTGGGCCCTTCTGGTGCTGATTTCCAGGTGGGTGGGGTTGTGTATGTTCCTAAGACCCTGTGAGTCTCTCCAACGAGCTCTCCTGTGGGGCTGAGAGTTTCTCAGTTTGCCGCTGCCTCAACCCCCACAGGTGTTTTCAATCAGAGGCTTTCAGGCTTTATTTCCCTGCACTGGAACTCTGGGTTTATCTGCACATGGGTGTGGTGGGATGGTCTGCCAGCTGCACCTTGCTGTGCGAGTCCTCTCCACCCAACTGCCCATCTCCACCCTTCCTACCGGTCTGGATGAATGTTTCTTCTTTAACTCCTTGGTTGTCGGACTTCCATATAGTTCGATTTTTTGTCGGTTGTAGTTGTTTTTGTTTTTAAATTTGTTGTTGTCCTTCTTTTAGTTGTGCGAGGAGGCACAGTGTGTCTACCTACACCTCCATCTTGGCCGGAAGTCTTAGGTCGTGTTTCTTCCTGCTGTCTCTGGTGCAGTCACTCTGTGGGATCTTCTACATGTCAGTAGAACTTACAGTAGAAGGTTCTTCCTTTCTACTTTTCGTCTAGATTTTGTGGATCTTACTTCAAGAGTTTCCTATCCACCTAATTCTCTCCCTCTAGGGGAAATTGGGGGAACTTACTTTCAAGTTAACGTCTCAAGGTTTTGTCATGTTTTTCACTATGAGACATATACATAGTAATTTCCTACTCACTTTTCTTCTTGACTCTTTTTCTTGGAAATTCTTGAATATTTCTTTATCTGTGGTTCCTGCATTAAGCTATTTCTTCCTTCTAGGAGGCCCTGTTTAGCAGCTCTTGTAGATATCTTATTGTCTTCAAGAATTAGGTAAGTGACGAGCAGAAGGATGATAATAATAGCAATTGACATTTATGGCTCTATTTGCCAGCCTTGTCTGTAGGTGACTGTCCTGCATGGGAACAAATGATTCCCCACCCCAGACACCCATGTTTGGACTATCCCAATCCTTGTGGCCTGAGAAATTCCTGTTCTAATTGGCCTGGCTGGGTTTCCTAGACAATCACTATGGTAAGGGGGAGAGGATTACCCTGCATTTCATTCAATTGGAGCCCATCCTTGGAGCTAGGAGTGGAGCATATTTGACTCTCTGGCTGCTACCTAATGTGAAAAGGGTGGGATTGATGTTAAGGACATAAAAACCATATTCATTTCAGTCATGCTCTTATCAGGTGTCCCTTTGATCAAGCTTGCTCATGACACTCAACGACTTTGCCATCAGTCCTTATCTTAGACTTTGAGAGCCAGCACATTCACACATTTCACTTCAGGATTTTTAATTCTTAGCTATAGTTTTTGCAAGGACTAAAAGCTCACACTCTACTAATTTCTAGTGCAATTCCATAATAAAGTAAGGATATCACAGAGTGAATAACCACCCCATTAAGCTTGGTGAGCTGCATTTAGCACCTGTATTATAAAGCCTTTTACAATAAGATGACTGACCACTTAGATCTATCAACTCATTTAACAACCAATCACTTCTGGCATACAGACATATGAAACTCTATTTACATACACTTTCCCTTACCTCCTGTAAAAATTTCCTTCCAGGGATTGCTCAATCTCATCCCACCAATTATAGGACTAGAAAAGTGAAGTATTTTTTTTTTGCTTTGTTTTGTTTTTAAGTTAAGAATATCAATGAAAGGAGACCCAGATATGGAGAGGAGAAGGTAAGTGTTCTCTAACATGTATCACATTTACCTGGAAGACTTGTTAAAACACACAATTCCTGGGCTCCATCTCTATAATTTCTGATTTGTTAGATCAGGGCTGGGGCTTAGAAATTTGCATCTCTGACGAGTTCCTATGACTAATTGGGCTTTGAAAACCACTGGACTCAAATGATCCTGATTGACAATTTGGGGCTGAAATAGGATTTTTTCAAAACTTACTGTGTTTCTTTTTGACAGTCTGACCCTAACTGTGTAAACAGCATTATCAGTTCAATCCACGAGAGCAAGTCCCTGATGATTTCTATGTCTCTATACCCAAGTTTTTTTCTTAATCATGCCTGTATGAGTAACCTAGAAATGTCCCTCATTATTTGAGCCAATGGAAACTTCTCTGCCCTTCTGTTAGTGTCCAGAAACTGAAGGGCTCACCTTGGAAACTAGCCAAGCTCCCAGGGAACATAATAACGGTCTGGAGCATCTGATGAGCAGAGTGGTTTATAGGTGGCTGACACTTGCAAATGGCTCTTCCAGCTTTGTGGCATTTAAACCTCACGCACTCCTGTGGGTGATTACTCCTATCCTCTGGTAATCATGGAGCCTGAGAAGAGCCTAAATGGCTTTCCCTCTTCACTGAGCAAGAATTCAGTCCAGGCCAACCTGGCTCCAAGCCCAAGCTCTCAGCAGCCCAGTTGTATGGTTTGTTAGGTGAAAACTTAAGGGAAAAGTAAACTATGGTGATTCTTTGCACAATGATCTGAAAAACTCTGTCCTTCCCCTTCTGACTGCAACCCAGTGCACCAAGATCCCCATCCTCCACCCCAATCTGAAGAAACAGTGAAAGAAAGGGCTGTGATCCCTGAATGCCTATTAATCAGACAGAAGCAAAAATCCCTCACACAGCATGTTGCTATTCATGCTGGCGTTGCTGGAGAGAAGTTACACCATCCATTATTTTGATGGGTGCTGGAGGGAGGATAAGGGTGAGATCAGCCCCAAGTGGATCCAGAAATTATTGGCAAATACAGCTGTGGTGGGCGTGTTTTGTACTTTCTTCAACCTTTCTCTGAGGATAAATAGCATATGACAGTAAGCAATTATCTGTTTGAATATGCAACCCCAAATGAAATGTCTTACCATAGGAAAAAAATGAAGACGATCAGGAATAGAGAAAGAAGATAAGAAAGGGTGAGTGCTGTATCTGTCTTCTACTCAGACATAGCCAATATTGTGTCATATTTCTTGTTCATGAGATGACTGCTACTCAAATTATTTCTAAACTTCTGACCTCAGATTTGTTCTCAGGCAGTGAAAAAATGACCCTAGGTTTGTCTGTATGGATTGATAAAAGGTAATTTTTTTTTGTTTTTACTTCCAGATAACTGTAGACATTGGCATGAGAATAAGCTAAAACTGAACGTTGGCTAGGAGAGTATTTATAAATAGTTGGGCTGGGATGACTAGCGCTTGGTTGGTTTTTGCTACATTCACTCCTGTGGAAGGTTGTGTGTTTAGATTTGCTCTGCAACCTGCCAGGCAGTTTTGTGTGGGTTTGGAACTGACTCTCATGTCTTTTGTGTTTATTATTTTAGAATCACTGGCCCCAATAAGTCTTCCCGTTTAACATGGGTTTCCAATAAATGGCAAAGTCCCCTTAAATCTGCCTGTACTTTTAGAACAAACTAGCCCAAAACCTTCATAATAACCATGGGTGGGCATTCATTGAAGGGTTCACTGTCATGTTTATTTATTTGGTTCAAAGGTAGGAGGTTGCCTGACAGCTCTGGGAATGAATACAGATGCTATGATGATCAGCGGTTGAAAAACAGTACAAGCTAAATGGTTGGGCTTGGAGGAAGCTGGCTGGAACCATAACCCAGTCAAGGTCAGAGTGGAGTGCTATTATTATTTCATTAGCATTAGCATTATCACAATTGTTTCCCAAATTATCCTTTAGTGGGTCCAAAGTACCTTCAAGTTTGTAACTAAAGCACAAATTACTTTTCTTCTGTTAGAAAGGTACAAGGCAGGTTTCAGCCCTCTAGCTCTAAATCCAGCCTTGATCTTCTCCAATGGTTATTCTGCTTTTATTTATGTGTCTGCTTAGGATTTGCCTTTAAACATTTTCTCAAACTGTAAAGCCACAATTGGTATTATTATGTATTCACGTGGTTCATAGGTTTTAAATTCAGTCTCATCTTGAAGTAGGTGGTTCCACCATGCTGAGATATAAGTTACAAATACCTAACAGAAAATCCTCATAATACCACTGCTGAGGGGATTGGAGTTTTCTCCCTCCCTTTTTGCTTTTTGACTTGGTTTTTCATAGACAAATTTTGCCTGGAATAATTTTGAGCATTAGAGGTGAGTGGAAGTAAAGTACCTGATGTATAGCCCGTCATCAGTACAGTTTAGTTTCTCCATGATTTTTACAGTTCAGCTATGCTTTGATTCTTCTGATCTAAGAGGTTTAGAATCCTTCCAAATTCATGTGCTGAGTTTACAGTTGGAAGGAAAATTAATATATAGCCAATTTGCACAATTAATGAGTTGACTTTCTTTTAAAAATCTGAGAGCTTCTTTTTCTTTAAATATATTTTATTGATTACGCTATTACACTTTTCCCAATTTTTTCCCCTTTATCTCCACTCTGCCTTGTACCCCCCAACACTCCAGCATTCCCCGCCCCCCTTAGTTCATGCCCATGGGTTCTACTTATAAGTTCTTTGAATTCTGTTTCCTGTACCATTTTTGACCTCTCACTATTTTATGCCTACCAGTTATGCTTCTTATTCCCTGTACCTTTTCTCCCCTATTCCTCCCCTCCCCCTCCCCACTGAAAACCCTCCATGTGATGTTCATTTCTCTGATTCTGTTTCTATTCTAGTTGTTTGCTTCGTTTTTGTTTTCACTGTTTTTCTTTTCCTTTTTTCAGGTTCATTTGTTGATAGTTGTGAGTTTGTTGTCATTTTACTGTTCATAGTTTTTGATCTTCAATTTCTTAGATAAGTCCCTTTAACATTTCATATGAGAAGGGCTTGGTGATGATGAACTCCTTTAACTTGACCTTATCTGGGAAATATTTTATCTGTCTTTCCATTCTAATGATAGCTTTGCTGGATAGAGTAATCTTGGATGTAGGTCCTTGCCTATCATAACTTCAGATACTTCTTTCCAGCCCCTTCTTGCCTGCAAGGTTTCTTTTGAGAAATCAGCTAATAGCCTTATGGGAACTCCTTTGTAGGTAACTCTCTCCTTTCCTCTTTCTGCTTTTAAGATTCTCTCTTTCTCTTAATCTTGGGTAACTTAATGATGATGTGTCTTGGTGTGTTCTTTTTTTGGTCCAACTTCTTTGGGACTCTCTGGTCTTCTAGGAAGTCTATCTCCTTCACCAGATTGGGGAAGTTTTCCTTCATTATTTGTTCAAATAAGTTTTCGATTTCTTGCCCTTGTTCTCCTCTTTCTGTCACCCCTATAATTCAGATATTGGAATGTTTAAAGTTGTCAAATAGGTTCCTAAGCTTCTCTTCACTTTTTTTTGAATTCTTGTTTCTTCATCCTGTTCTGGTTGAATCTTTATTTCTTCCTTTTGTTCCAAATCATTGATCTGAGTCCTGGTTTCCTTCCTGTCACTGTTGGTTCCCTGAATATTTTGCTTTATTTCACTTTGGGTGTCTTTCATTTGCTCTTTCATTTTGCGACTAAGCTCAGTCAGTTCTGTGAGCATTTTGATTACCAGGGCTTTGAACTCTCCATCAGATAGGTTGGCTATCTCCTCATTGCTTAGCTCTCTTCCTGGAGTTTTACTGTTCTTTTAATTGGGCCATATTTCTTTGTCTCAGCCCACCTGCTAAGTTGGAAGGAGGTGGGGCCTTAGGTATTCACCAGGACAGGGCAACCCTCCTTGCCGCACTGTGGTGCTGTCTGTGGGGCAGGGCCAGAGAGGGAACAGTGCAGCTCACCTGCTTGACTCTAGCCCACTTTCCAACGAACTCTCGTGTGAGACTGGGAGTTTCTCCCACTGCAGCAACCCCCACCATAGTCCACAGTCAGCTCTGAGTCTCAGTTTCCAGTTCAGCCAGCCCCTCCTACACGGTCTGCCACCTTGCCCTGGTTCTCTCTGCCCGTCTTACCAGTCTGGTTGGTCTGGTTGACTTTTTTTTTTTAATTCCTTGTTTGTCAGAGTTCTATGCAGTTTGATTTTCTGGCACTTCTGGTTGTTTATTGATTTTAGATTGGTTGTTATCTTCCTTTTGGTTGTGTGAGGAAGCAAAGGGTTTCTACCTATGCCTCCATCTTGTCTGGAACTTCCCTGAGAGCTTCTTGAGGTCAGGTGCTATTCCAGGCCCATTTCTATGTCTTCATAACCTACCAGAGTACTTGGCTCATAGAAGTTGTGCATTAAATGATATTTGAATTAAGTTGTCTCATTTCTGCGTGGCTCTAAGTAACTCAGTAAACACAGGCTGATAAAATAAGATAAAATATAATAAAATAACTGAATGGTAGAAAGGTTATCATTTTAAATATGAGGAAACAGGTATGAAAAGATGATATGACTTGCCCATAGTCACAGAGTCAGCTATGGGGACTGGGTTCAGGTCACACCATCCCAATATGAGACTTTGCCCACCACAACCTTCACTTATAGCCACAAATATTTTTAAGGGTAACATATTGTCCTTAAAAATCATAGGTTGCCCAAAATTCACATGATGAAATTCAAACATACTGTCTCTCAGAATATGACTTTATTTGGAGATAGGGTCTTGATAGAGGTACTCAAGTTAAAATGAGGTCATCATGGTGGACACTAATCTGTTATGAAGAGTGTCCTTTAAAAGGGGGAAATTTGAATACAGAGATGTGCACAGAGGAAAGATGATGTGAGCAGGCAGAGGAAGAATACAGCCATCTACAAGCCTAGGAGAGAGAGGCCTGGAACAGATCTTCCCTCATAGTCCTCAGAAGGAATCAACCCTGCCAACACCTTGGTTTTGGACATTTATTTTGTTTAAGCCACTCAGTCTGTGGTACTTTGTTACAGCTGCCCTAGCAAACTAAAACAAATTTTGGTTATTACTTTCCAACGGCTGCTGCCAAAAAAAAAAAAAAAAAAGCCATAGATTGAGTGGGTGGCTTAAACAACAGAAATGTACTGTCTCATAATTCTAGAGATCAGAAGTCCGAAGTTTAGATGTTGGCAGAATTGGTTCCTCCTGAGAGCTTAGAGGGAAGGATCAGTTCCAGATTTCTCTCCTGGGCTTGTAGGTATCCATATTCACATTCAATGATGTTCTCCACACCTTCCTGTCTTTTCTCTTTATATGTTATGAAATAAGGAAAACTACTGAATTTTCTTTCTCTCCTTGGGCAAATAGAGGCAATATTAGGCCTTCTCAGGTTTGCCTCTCAGCACTTCCACAATATTTTATTTACTGTGTGAAGTTTACAACAGCATTTTTATTCCTTCATGCCCTGTCTTTGTCAAAACTTCCCTTCTTTCCTTTCTCACTCCTGAGCCGGCTCCAGGCCTCTTTCATTTATTTCTTCTCCCCAAGTTCAACCTCCACCTCCTGTATGCTGGTTTTGTTTTGCTGTATAACAAAATACCGGAGACTTAGTGTCTTAACATTCATTTGTCAGCTCACATTTCTATAGATCAGAAGTCTCAGGTCCTCCACTTGGGTCTCACAAGGCTGAAATCAAGGTATCACCCAGACTGGAGCTTTATCTGAAGACTGGAAACAATCTAGTTCCAATGTCATTCTAGAATTCAATTCTTGCATCTGTGGGACCAACTTTTTATTGCTGGTTGTCATCTGGATATTTGATGTCAGCTACCGGAGGCTGCTCCCATGTCTCTTCCTGTTGGCTCCATCCAATTTCAAAGCCGGCAATAGAATATCTCTCTTGTGTCATATCCTTTTTATACTTTTTAAAAATATATTTTATTGATTGTGCTGTTACAGTTGTCCCAGTTTTTTCCCCTTTACCCTCCCCAACCAACAACCCCACTCCCCTCAGGCAATGCCCCCACCTTTGTTCATACCCATCTGTCATGTGTATAAGTTCTTTGGCTACTCTATTTCCTACGTTGTACTTTACATTCCCATGACTATTCTGTGACTACCAATTTATACTTCTTAATCCCCTCACCTCTTCACCCATTCCTCCACATACCCTTCCCATCTAGTAACCATAAAAATGCTCTCCATATCCATGATTCTGTCTCTGTTCTTCTTATTTGCTTAGTTTGTTTTTTAGTTTCAATTTTTGATAGGTATGCATTTATTGCCATTTTATTCTTAGTTTTGATCTTCTTTTTTCTCTTAAATAAGTCCCTTTAACATTTCATATAGTAATGGTTTTGTGATGATGAACTCCTTTAGTTTTTTCTTGTCTAGGAAGCTCATTTTCTATCCTTTGATTCTAAATGATGGTTTTGCTGGGTAGAGCAATCTTGGCTGTAAGTCCTTGCTTTTCATGACTTTGAATATTTCTCACCAATCCCTTCTAGCCTGCAAAGTCCACCAGGTTCACAGGCTCTGGGGTTTGTCAGGTGGTACAGGTTAGGGTCAGCTACCACCTGTGGTCCTCCCAGGGACACCCAGCATGAGCTAGAAAGCAATTTGCAGGTGGCTGCTACTTGTTCTGTGCTTAGAGGTTCCCAAGCAGAGACAAACTGTGATTCAAAGTTGGCTGCTGCTAGCACTGGGCCTGGGGCTGCTTAACCAGAGGTATGAGGCTGGGGGCAGGCTATAAGTTGGGTGAGGTGGAGACTCAGATAAACACAGGGCAGGGCAAACAGTGTTAGCCAGGTCGAGGGAGTCTTAGATATGGCTCCCCAATGTTGGTTCTGTGGCTCTGTGGGGAGAGGGCTCAGAAAAAGCACAATGGCTTCTGCCCACCTTTCTGTCTGGGAGAGAGCTGTCCTCCAGCACTCACCCTGATGCTAAACACTTCAGTTTCTACCCATATGCCACTGGTGCCTTTCAAGCCACTACACTGGTGGTGCTGGAGCTCAGAGGGACTGTGTCTGAGTAAGTTCAACACAGGCCATTTAAGAGGAACTGCCAGGGAGTCCAATAGTTTTTTTCACCAATCCTGCTAGTTTTTCAGCAAGAAGTTATGGGGGCTTCTCTTTCTGGCACTGGTATGCTGTTTTGGGGGGCCTGGTGTGGGGCTGGGATCCCTCTCTTCTGAGATATCCCTCCCAAATTTTTATCCACCACATGTGGATATGGGACCCACCTGTTCCACATCTCCATGTCTCCACATTTCTGTTTTTCCTACCCTTCTGAATTGACATAGTTTCTTTAGTTCCACAGTTGTCAGATTTCCATTCAACCTGATTTCTGATGGTTCTGCATGATCTTTGGTCTGTAGTTTAGTTTTAATTTTGACGTGGTTGTATGAAGAGTTGAGCCATGTTTGCTTACACCTCCACTTTGACCAGAGGGTCTATCCTTTTTATACTTTGAATCTCTCTGATTTCCCCTTCTACTACCAGCTGGAGAAAACACTCTTCTTTTAATGAGCTCATGTGATTGGATTAGACCTGTCCGGATAATCTCCCTATTTCAAAGTCAACTAATTAGCAACCTTAATCACATCAGCAAAATCTCTTTTACTATGTAATCATGAGAGAAACACTAGGAAGAACATGGGGATCACTTTAGAATTTTCCACCATACCTTGTTACTCAAACTAAGGAAAAGCAGTGGATAAGAGACAAAAGCCAATGATTTCATTCATTTGTTGGTAATGGGAGCATTAAAAAGTAAGTTGGCATTTGAAATCTAAGGACAAAGGAAAAAATGTTCATGTGAGGAAAGCTATGTTCTTTGATACATGTTATTTATCAGTCACATTTGTAAGAGTAGCTGTCATTTATTACGAGCCTATTATGGGTCAGCCACTTTGAAGCTGGCAGTACATTGCTGGCATTATTGAGTTTTAACAATGATTCTCCAAAATTAGTTGTACCAAAGAGGAAACTGAGTTACTGAGAAGTTTAATAACTTGCATAATAACAGACAAAATTCAAACCAATGTCTAGATAGTGCAGGGTCTGTGTTCAGTCTAGAACCACATGCTTCTTCCTTGCCAGGAAAGCCCACAGACTGAGCATGGATTATCTACAATATGTATAGGACAGCATTGTAAATGTAACCTGCCTCATACGGTGATTTGGAAAGTATTTTCTGTAAAATTAAGGTGATTCCGTAGATGTCACCATGAAGCAGGGATCTTAGAATCTGGAATTTGGGGAGATTGTACTGTTTTATAAAAATATGGTGAAGTGAAGATTGATAGATGATATGGGAAAAATAAAATAGGATTATGATAAAAAGAAAGATTCAGGGTAGCATTCTGGGCTGATATTTCTCCATTTCCCAGTGGGAAGAATGATCCAGTGTTTAGATAGAAAAAACTTCGGAAAACAAAAGTGTAATTAAAGAAGCTGTACTAAGGCTTGACAGTGACACCGTCTTTTTTTAAGATTTTATTTTTTTATTTTTAGAGGGGAAGGGAAAGACAGAGGGAAGGAAACATCAATGTGTGGTTGCCACTCATACACCCTGTACTGGGGACCTGGCCCGAAACCCAGGCAAGAGCCCTGACTGGGAATTGAACTGGTGACTCCTTGCTTCACAATTCAGTGCTCAGTTCACTGAGCTACACCAGCCAGGGCGAAACACTGTCTTTAATGTCCAATTTCCCTGCTTCAAACTCTGATTTATAATTTGGTATGTAATTTTCAGTAAGATGTTTTGTCTAGAAAATTAAACTTAGTTCTGATGTAAGATGCTGTCTCCCTTCTTTTACCTCTTCTTTATTAAATCAGTTAGCCAATTGATAAACATTTAATGAGCAGTGACTATGTTCCAGGCATTTATTAGGCATGAGAGATAGGACATCATCTATGTCCTCCAAGAGCTTCCAGTTTGGCAAATTATTTCATATTATTTCAACAGGTTACATGCAAAGCAAGAAAGTAAGATAGAGTTGACTAGTGACATTTAGAAATACTGGTGGAATTAGTGGAAATAGAACAGGTTGAACCATAGTCTTGGAGAATTGTTTCCAAGGTCTAGTCTAATGCTGTGCAATAGAACTTTCTATGATGAAAGAAATGTTCTAGACCTGTACTGTGCAATCTGGTAGCCAGTAGCCACAAATGGCTATTGGGAACTTAAAATGTGAGTAGTGGGACTGAGAAAGTGAGTTTAAATTACTTTAAATATAGATAGTTACACATAGCCAGTGGCTCTTGCATTGAAAAGCACAGAAAATGTAGACATAATTTGAAGTTCTTTCTATCAGTTGTTTTGAAACCTTTACTACTCTGTTCCTTCTTGACTTCTCAATATATTTTATACGGTACTTGAATAATTTCCTCTTATAAATTCACTCTCTGAGACCAGTTTCTGGTATCAGTGTAAACATACTGCAAAACAAACAATTTTTAGAGGTGGTATCACAAAGCAAAAAAAATTTAAACAAGCTGGAAAAGATTATCAGCTTAAGAAGCATATGAGGGAGTGGGAAATAATTTATTGTATTGTATCATTTTAATCCTGTGTCTGATTGTTCTAAGGAAACTCATCGTCTGCCATTTAAAGAAAGTTGCCAACATTTGCCCTCTTGTCCATTAAGTAAACATACCAAATATGCTTTCATTTCATCCTGTTTTGACAGTTGTTTTAATGCCCTTTCCTGATACTACTCTTGAACACATCATTAACAGGTTGCTACCGAGATGCCAGCTACAATGAGAACTGTCTATCTGTCACTTATATGTTGCTTCAACCCTGGCTCACTTATACTGCTTGGCAATCAGGTTCTATAATGACTTTAAGCTGTTCTGTCCGAACAATAAAACCTATGGAATTTCAGTCCAACAATGTTTTTTTCTTGTTTAGGCAAATTGACTTTTGTTCTTAGCCTCGACCAAGACTGCCATGCCACTCTTAACAGGCTAAGAAAGTTTTATGTGTTCTTGACCATAATACCCTCTCTCAGGGTATTTTGATGCCAAAAAATATCAGAGGTACATTCCAATTTCCTTCAGCCAATGGCTTGTCATTGTTGGCTGTTTTATTAAATAGGTGCACATCTCTGAGAAGGAGCCTTGAGATTTTCTGGCACACTAAGATAGACTGTATATTAAGGCTATTGTTTCAGATTCCAGACATCGTCCTCACTAATTCAGCAAACTCATAAGAATGTGCCCTTTGGGCCTGGCACCTCAAGTCCAGAACAGTGCCCCTTCTCTCTCAGGGTCAAATGAATAATAGTTGCACTTAATGAGGCTTTTTGAAAGAACTGAGGAGCTGTGGGTTCTCAAATGCCATTTTTAAATAATTTACCCTAAGAAATACTTGTGTAATAGGTAATTTTAGAAAATATTAAATATAGGAATATGAAAAAAATGATGTATATATCCTATGACCTAGCAATTCCATTATAAGGCATTGATCATGGAAAAATATCTACATAAGTGCCCAAAGAGGCACATTAAAGAAAGAGAATGCCAGCATTTGAGATTTGCAAGTTAAGATCATCTAAATGTTCATTTGTAGGGGATTGATTAAATTAACTATAGGGCATCTCTATACTAATTTTCAGTCATTTGAAAAGATGACAGATTTATGCATAAGTGTTGAGCTGAATCATTGGTATTTCAAGTGAATTAAAAGGGGGAAAAAGCCAGGTGTAGAATAGTGTATTTAGTTTGCTTCTATTTGTATTCTCAAAAGGCTTATTTATACCAAGAAGACTTCAGATATTCATATATATGCTTGTATATGCAAAAAACATTTTGGAAGAATATCCAATAAACTACAAAAAAGTGGTTATTTAGAGGGGATAAACTTGTTTTATTTGGTATTCTATTTGTATTGTGACCTTTTAAAAAACCAGCAGCATGTTTTAAATTTTCCAGTAAAAAGTACTTAATAAAAAGACAATAAAAATCATCAGTAAGACCACTATTCAGAAAATGTTTTAATATTTTGGAGTAGATTCTTCAGCACTTCCTTTTGTTCACATGTGTCCTATATTAGATAATGCAGTACAGCCATGACATGATTCATTTTTTTTTGACCAAATAAAAATCTCTCATGTTAACAAAAACACTTTATCTTTTATTTTGTTTTAGTAAACTTCATTGGCAGTAACATTCAAAGACAATAAAATCTACCCATTTTAAGTACATAGTGTTTTGACAAATATGGACAAATATGTACAACATCATTTTTAATGGTTGCATAGAACTGCTCCTAACTAAACAGTAATCTCTATCTTCCTGGTCATAAAGACTAGTTCAGGGATAGGTCCATGAACCAAGTCAGCCCAAATTAAGCCATTTCTGGAATTTTTGGTGGAAATACCATACTTTATTGCCAATTCCACAAAGTTGGATGTTTTAAATTTTAAACTATTCTAAATAATGCTGAGATAAATGAACATTTGTGTAGCCATTGTTCGTATCCTTAATTACAGTATTTTCTTAGTATAAGTATATAGAAGTAGAAATTCTGGGTGGAAGGATATAAATAATATACTGCTAAATTTCTCTCAAGAGAGTATGCCAATTTATACTCCCTGATCCTTCAACTCTTTTTGTTCACTTCTACCTGTTATTTTTTGCCACCTTGGTAAGTACAACGAGACACATATTTAAGCACAGCTTACCAGTTGACCAAAGAGATATAGGAGGTTGGAAGACATTTGAAGAAACTGTGATTTCCCAGAAGGATGATTTGTTTTACAAAGCAGGGTTGTATGACTTCTACCTCTGTGCTCAGACACTTGTTTCCAGTGCTTGAAGTTCGTGTTCCCCATTTTCAGGACTGGTCCTTTCTTCTCCCTGACATGGGTGTTGCTCAGCTGTCACCTCCTCAGTGAGGCTCCCCTGACCAGCCAGGTTATATCTGGATCCCTTGAAGTTCTTCCTTGCTTTGTTTTCCTTCATTGCCTGTATCCCCTCTTACTTAATAATTATTTTTGTTTTATTTATTCTGTGTCCCCATGCTAAATATAAGCTTCATATGAGCATGAGGTAATGTTTTATTAATGGTTATATGTGAACTGAGCACAGAATAGGCCTCCAATAATTTGTTGAATTAATGAATCATGCTTCACATTATATAAAGCACATTTATACACACCTTATCACTTGATCATCACAACATTTATGTGAGATGAAAAGGGCTGCTTCTGTCCCTCATCTTCCAAATAAGGAAACTGAGTCTTCAGAGGACCAAGTGAGTTGTTCAAGGTCATGCATACCTTTTCTGTCTCCAAGTTCAGCTTACTTTCCACCTCACTAGGCACTTCTCTAAGCATACAGTTTCAGGTGCTATCTTTCTTCAAGGAAATTGTCATATTCCCTCATTAGTGGAGTAATAGTACAGGTGATAAGAGTCAGGCCACAGACTCAGTGGAGTAAAGTAATGGGGAGAGAATCAGGAGACCTGGATTCTGATGCTGCATTGGCCACTAAATCATGTCTGCAGCTTCAGTAAACATTCTCTCTGTGGGCCTCAGTTTCGTTCTTTATCAAATGAGGAGGCCAGACCAAATGGCCTCTGAGGTCACTTCCAGGTTTACTGCTCAGTGATCCTAAAGGGAAATATCTACCATTGATAAACAGGTGCCATCCATCAGTGGAGGTCAACCTACCACATTTAAATTCATGAACCCAAATTGTGTCCAGTTCCTCTCTGGCTCTAAAAAAATGACACAATGCAAGAAAGTGAGTCATCATCGTCGTGTTGGGCTCATCACACGGTGTCAGGATAAAGTATTACCTAAACTCAGGGCAGAAAATTCCATTCCTGGGATGAGGAACCCTAAGCTTTTGTAAGTTATAACAGTCTGTCCTAGGTGTTTTGAGTGTATAAACACTTCTATTAGGATTCTTTTAGTCATGACAGCTGGAAACCTGTTGTGAGAGAGGTTGTCTTGTGTAAGACAGCTGACTTTAACTGACTTACACAAAAATGGGAGGTTTTTTTGGCTCACAATCTTGAACATTTCAGGGTGTGTTAAGCTCTAGTTAAGGCTGGATCAAGGGCTCAAGCAAAGTCATAAGAACCTGTCTGTCAGCTCTGCATCCCTCTTTGTTAACAAAGTGGGTGACAGTTGTTTCTGACATATAGTTTCTTCTCAGCTCACCTAAGTCTTCCCAGGATTTCCATCACAAGTGGCAGCAGTGGTTTGGATTGAGTTGACCTGAGTCAGAGTCCCATCCCTCTGAAATAGTCTCTATGGCCAAGAAGATGGAGTACACAGATTGGCAAGGCCTGAATCATACATCCACCCCTGGATCATAGCACTGGGTCTTATCTCATCCAGACTATGTGAACTGAGAAAAAGGGGAGGTTCTCTGTATGAAAACAAAGGTACTTAAACCAGAGGAAAGGGGGTGTGGACTGGCCAGGAAAAAAAATTCACTTTTTTTTTTTGCCAATCTCTTTCTCCTTTCCTCTACTTCTCCAAACAGCTGCAGAATATGGCTTTAGTTCTCATAGTGATAGTAGCAGTTGTTGCAGAATTGGAGCATTTAAAAATTCATTTGGTTGTGAACTACTGGGGGAAGGAAAATTATTCCCTCACTCTCCGTAAGGTCCCTGGAGATACCCAGGGCTGTCTAAACACCATGGCTAGTTGTCACTGCTTTAGAGAAACAGCCAATAACCCTTGCCTAGGAACTGCCCTGGCTTGCTGGAAACATAGCGAGATGCAATGGACAGAATGTGTCTCAGCAGAAAACTGGAGGGGTGAGACTGCTGACGGTCCTGGTGTGGAGGCCCAAGAATGATGCTCCACAGACCCTGCCAGCACTCTGGGACTGGACAGCTTATCAAGTGTAATCTGGAATCTTCAGAAGAGCCAACTATTTGGAGTGTGAAGATCTGAAAGGAAGAAATTTCCTGTGTCCTTGTTTCCCCTTGAGAGGACACAAAAAGACAAGTTTCTGACTAATCTACCCCCTGCTGCCATAATCCAAAGACAGCTTTACTGTTTTAGAAAAAATGTTGTCATGTTTTACAGAGAAAAGACTGGTCATGGAAGAGTGAAGTGGTCATAGAACATGCATTCATGTGCTCAGCTGCTGTCCCCCATGTACCATGCTTGCCTTGGGACCCGGGTCAGGCACTGGTCACACAGAAATGAAGACTTAGTCCTTATCCCAAGGTGCTCGTGGTCTCTGATTAGGGTTCTGGTAGACTAAAGCTTAAGAAACTGGGAATGTAGATTAGAGGCCAGCAAACTACAGCCCATGGGCCAAATGTAGCCTACCATCTGTTTTGCTCAATAAAATTCTACTGGAACACAGACTTGTTCATTTGTGTAGGCTTTCATGCTTTAAGGACAGAATTGAGTAGCCTACAATATTTACTGCATGGATCTTTAGAGAAAGCTTTCCAATCCCTGACATAGTCCATAGTACATATCCCAGAGAAGGGGGTAGTGGTGGGATTTGGGGAGGTAGCACCAGGGAGACAATGCCAGAGGTGAGACATGAGGGGTGGGGAGGAGCTAACCAAATAAGGCTGGGAAGTCCAGGGAAGCCAAGGCAAGAGGACTCCTTGAGCCCAGACAGGAAGTTAAGAGAGCATGTGTGTTGTAGCCCAGCTCGGGCATGCAGCACTGTAAGAATGGCCATACCAGGGATTCAGGCTACGGCCACATTATGATTATTCAGAAGTCAAAAGGAGCCTTGAAAGTTTTAAGCGGTGGAAAGTTTTAATCACGTTTGCTTTTGTGGACGTTCACTCTGCCTATAGGACGTTCACTCAGTAGCATGGTGGGTGGTTTGAAATAGGACTGCTTCCTTTCCCTTCCAGTTTCCCCTCCTCCACCTCTCAAAATATTTAGACTCTTCGAGGCAAACCAATATGAATGTCCAAATCCATCTTGATTGTGCCCAGATGGCCTTGGGATACCCACTCAACCTCACGGCCCCTCCATTCTGTGATGACCTCATCTTTTCCATTCAGGGCTGCCTTCTGTGGAGTAACGTAGACAGGAGTAGGGGATGCGGGAGTTTTAAGAGTCCATTCCACCACATCGCATGTGCAGCCCCTCAGTCTCCAGATAGAAATCTGAGTGGCAGTAATTGGATAAACAGTTTAACTTAATAACAATAGAATTCTGGGCCCAGTGCAAGGAATCTCATTGCCCTTTTCTCAAAGTGACGTTCCTTTCTCTGCAGCAAGACCATTGGGAATGCAAAGAAATACAAGGCATTGATTTGCCTGGTAAGAAGGTCAGACTGTAAGAAAGGATTTTAATAGTCATGCCATGAAAGCCATGGAAAAGAATAGAGATAGATCAAACCTGTGGTGGGGGAAGTCAGAAGGAGAACAAAGATCTATTTTCTATTTATTTCTGAAAATGAGATAAGCTTTTACAAAATAATTAATAGCTATTTCCTACTTTCAAGTTGGAATTAAAAAATTTCTTAATGTATTTTGAGCTTTATTTTCTCTTCTTTATTTAAAAGAACAAAACATTCTTGCTAGAGACATAGTTTTGGTTTGCTCATTTACGAAGTTACTAAATTTATAATGTACTAAAATATTTCCAAACTTAAATTCACAAAAATTCCTTGTTTGAGACTCCTAAAACCCTCATCTTCCCAGACAGAAACCTCAAAACCTGACCTTCTAAGTCTAGGCAAGCCTTCATAGAAATGCCTAGTGCGGACAGGTGTTGAGCACCTTCCTGTCTTTCTGTCTTTCCCTTAGCTGCAAGGCAGACCTCCCATCCAGTTATCTGGTTCTAAAAATCCCTGTCAAGCATTCAGTGATAACCAAGGTATTAGCCAATATGGATATTCAGAGGATATGGGATCATAGTTGGCTGCATACCTGGCTGACACTTGAGGTCAAAACTTCCTATTCACTAAGGCTGTTTTCTCAGCACTGTTGGAAGTACCATTGCCCTATCAGAAGCCTAGAGAGGGAAAGTATTTATAGGCAGTTCTCCGTTTTTCACTCAGAATTTGGCAAGCAGTGGTGGGAATAACCACACACAGTGAATCAGCCAAAGTCCTTCAGAGATGACTCTATAATAATTCCCCAACAACTTTTGCCTTCTCATTTGTACTTCACTTAATGAACTTACATTTCCTAAGGTATTTTGTTCACTAAGCAGCTAAAAGTGTAGGGAAGCAATTCAGGTAGGAACAAAACAGTCCAGAGAAAATGGATGCATACCTGAGTCAGTTTCAGCCCTTAACTGAGGCTTGTCCTCTGTTCCCCCTTTCCTTCTACCTTCTTTCTTCTGCTCTTCTTTCTCTGTTCTACATGAAGGTAGGAGGTAGCTCTAAGGAGAGTTCTATCTAGGACCTTTTTTTTTATGGAATGAAATAGAATCTTGAAAGAATGGCTTCACTGTTGAACAAATTTAAGGACTCATGATTTGAAATGAGGCACGCAGAATGCATTTCCCAAATCCCAGTGAACAATATTGGTGAACCGTGGGCAAATGATTTTCCCTCTCTGAGCCTTACTTTTATTATCTGCAGCATGATGAGGGTAGTGGTCTTGACTTCATAGTGCTGTTGAGATGATTAAATCAAATTACACTCAGGCAAGATTCAGCTTTGTGCATGGGTATTGTAATTCTGTTCACCAAATCAAATGTCTTGCATAGAACAATACTTGATATAACAAAGTAAGTGGATTTACAGAACTCTGGACACTGTTCCTGCCTCCAGTGTCACAAAGTTGCTTCTTCTATTCCTCCATCAAAGGTTTGTGGACCACCTCTCATGTATGAGCCATGATGAATGACAATGGATAAGAGGCAAACATGAATAGTTTATAGGTTGGGAATGGAAAGGAAAAGAAGGGAAGAGCAGTGGATTGAGGACAAAATTTTAATTTAATAAATATTTAGTAAACTCATACCATACTCTAGCACGATGATAGTGAGTAAAAAGTCATGAAGAACACAAACATGATCCTTGCCCGCAAGGAGAGAACTCTCATAATTAGGATTTAGGATGGATAGGAGAGTGTAGGAAGGATATTAGGTTATAGAAAGAAAAGCAAGAAAAAAAAACAAACTAAGAAAAGGTAGATGGAGATGCAGTCATATCAATTCCATACAGTTGGAACTCAAACGGTTGCTTTTCAGATGTCCTTGCTGGAATGTCCCTTCTGTCACCTATGCCTGGTGAAATGCCAGTGGGGATCCACCTCCACTGCCACGTCCTCTGAGAGAGAAGTCTTTCAGCATCATCAAAGGCAAACAGTAGGGACATCCTCCCTGTCTCTCTGTCTCTGTCTCTGTCTCTCTCCTAAGTGTTAATACAGTGTCTGCATAGGGTTTCTATGGCATTTGGTATAACCTTTTATTATTTAGATCTACTGTCTATATTTATCAAATTTCACTTGCAGTTTGTCTGTGTGGACACCATGCTTCTTAAGTGATGGCAGCAACACAAATGAACCAAAGAATCTCAAGTGACATTTGCATACCCAAACAACCATGTGCTTACAAACACAGCTGTATAAAAATTATGAAATCAAGACTATTTACCTTTTCTTCCCAACACATTACTGCTACATGATTTTGATGGAGACCAAACAAGGAAACTTCATCATGACACCTGGAGGTACAGCTGTGTTTCTAAATACCACACAGGGTTTGAATAATTCAGAGTTTACATTAAACACCTCTCTGTATTAACAAGGTGCAGAGTTAACTGTTTACTGATGAATATGCATCCTCTTATAGGATGAACTCTTCTTAGTAGCTTCCATTTTACATTGGCAAAGCAGTCAGTCATAGTCAGTACCCCTGGGGGCTTGAAGTCCATTTCTCTCTCTAAGAAACCAGGTACAACCGGGCATCTGAAACTTCAAATACAGTCTAGAAATAGGCCACTGGTTTGGCTTCTACCAGAAGGACTAGAATCTTAGCTCTCAATATACAAAACCGAGGATGTTTGTTTTCGTTGTCTCTACCAGGAAAGTAGATGCAGTTTACTCCTTCAAGAGCATCTTTGGAGGCCATTTGTTTGACTTGTCTTCAATAGAAGCTACCAAGATGAGCCGGGGGGTGTTTAAAAACTGGGTCCTTTTTGTTAGTAAGTAGGTTAAGGCTATGTGCTGATGTTGTGAGGCATTAATGGGGATTCTCCAGTTCTAATCTAGGGGCCAAGCTGGGTCACCAGAGGCTGGCCATGTTTGATCAGGAAAGATCATCTCAAAGGATTTATTTCTCTGCCCACAAAAGGGCTTTTTGTTGTGGTCTTCCTTGAATGTTACCCCTGTGGACTTGGGTGGACCATTAATTTAGAGACAACTAAAAAAACACATAGGCAAGGTAACTTCTACTTCTCTGGGCCTTTATTATATATTTTTTGATTTAAGAAGATAAAGGTATAGGGTTCTAGAATTTATGCCTAGTTTCTTAAGCTACCCTGGTGGCATTTATGTGTAACTGAAAATTGCTATAAATCCTTCTCAATCTTTTTGCTGGTGAATTGCTAGAAAATGCTGGAATGCTTTATTTTGGGTTGTCCCCAGCTGCATTTAAAATGCCAGACATAGCAGGGCTGGATTTGTTCATGTTCATGTAAGGACAAGGAAGCAGGGGAGTTTGTGTAAGGGGCTTGAAAATGGATAGGGTGAGGTGTGGGGCACTGGGGCAGGCAGGGCAACAACAAATCCCTAACAAAAGGTAGTTTATTGTTTTACCAAATATGCCTTTCAGAGAAAGCCATTTCTAACCTGCTGCAAGTTACAACTGAGGAGAGATTGCACAGATAGAGATGCTTTGCATTTCTAACTCAGTGAACTTGGAACATCTGATCTTACTGTTAAATTCAGCAAGGAAAAAGAACCCCACCTATCCAAAGTTAATTGAAAAGGAAAAAACAGGATGAAG
>VMDR010016837.1:0-20731 GCA_007922815.1 Macrotus californicus | reverse complement strand
CCACGGTGCTGTACACCAGTAAGTAATACAAAATTATATTGAACGTAAACTGTAATTGAAAAAAATTAGAAATACTTTTAAAAGGCAAAAAGAAAACTATATTGTGCAATTTTTTAAAGTGCTGTTAATTGACCTAGTGATATTATTTTTCTTCTGAGGTCACAAAGATATGTCACGCAAAGAAATATTTAATAAGGTCTTTTAACATCTTTTATCACACAACCATGAAATCTTGGAAATTTGTGTTTTCTAAAACACACACCAAGTGTGTATATCATTGTAATGTGAATTTAGCAAACATTTATTAAGCTTCTACTATATGCTGTGCAAAATACTTTCACATGATTTTCTCACTTAATCTCCACAATATTCCAGTAGAGAAGATATTATCATTCCCTCTTTTCAGTGAGACACTGAGTCTTACAAAGGTTAAGTAATTTGCCCAAATCGCATAGCTAGAAGTTTTCTATTGTCAATTCCAATGTATATTCCACTACATAGCTCACACAGTATCAGTAATTTGGTGATCTGTGAAAGCAGGATTTTAAGTGTGTGAAAAATTGAATGTAAGGAAAGAGTAAATGAAGATTGCTTGTTAGAGACTTTTGACAGTTAAAGCAGAAAGAGAATTTGAGTGCAGCTCCAGAGAAAAGGGGACCTGAAGGAATGAGACCCATTCATCTGATAAAGAAATAAAAAGAAAGATGAATGTTGAGCCAGAGAAACTGTTGGAGAAAAGAAATGTGGAAGCTCATCCAGGTTGCCTTATTTAAGTTTGGTTGGTTGTTTTTGTTTGTTGATTTTTAGTGAAGGTAAAATTCTTTCCCAAGTTGTGTATAGCTCCTCAAGAAAATGGGAAAGGCGCAGAAATCACAACTGTAGATGTGTGCTGGAAATCCACAGTGGTATTTAAGTGATGACTGAGCATCAGGGAAAGGTTGGTTGAAGTTTCAAGAATCACCTGTGTGCCTGCTCTCCTCCATAAGCATGCACAGGCCTAGTTTTCAGGCCATGAGGATAGGTTCATTATTAATCATTCTATTTAAATTACAACAGGCTGTTATGGTTCATTTTATGTGTCAACTTGACTGGCTAAGGGATGCCCAGATAACTGAAACATTTTTTCTGAGTGACTGTGAAGATGTTTCTGGAAGAGATTCGCATTTCATTCAGTGGACCAAGTAGAATGATAAGCCCTCACCAATGCAGGTGGGCATCATCCAATCCACTGGGGTCCCAAATGGAACAAGAAGGCCAGGGAATTGTGAATCCTTTCTAGCTCTTCTTGAGCAGAGTTATCTACCTTTTTTGTCTACCTCCACTGTTGGAGCTTCCGATTCCCTGGCCTTCGAACTTGAATTAAATTATACCACAGGCTTTCCTGGTTGTCCAGGTTGCAGAAAGCAGATTATGATATTTTTTGGCCTCCATAACTTCATGAGCCAATTCCTATAATAAAGCTCCCCTTATTATATATCTATATATTCCATTGGCTCTCTTTCTCTGGAGAACCTTCACTAATACATAGCAATGAAATTGGCTGACACCAATTTTAAATATTTGCTTGGCTATTTTCACTCATCCATTAAAAAATGAGATCAGGAAACCTCACCTGCAAATGAGGGTAATTCACTTTAACCTATAGACATAGGAACAAGGGAAGCTCTAAACTAATGATTGTTATCATCACCCACATGTGTGAACCTACAAACACGAGGCCCAGGCCCACAGCCCGACCTAAGATGTGATTAGCAAAGTGTGAAAGGTCAGGCTTTACTGGGGGAAGAGTGAAGTGGATTAAACAGCCTCATCTTTATGAGAGTGCACTTCTGAGACACGTCTGGAAATCTTCTGAAGCCTTTGGCCAGTCATTGTTTGAACCTAGTAGAGAGGTGCTTTGGCATGTGTACTCAATAAAGCTTTATTGTATAAAGGAATGTGATCGTTTTCCCAGTATTTGATGTGACTACTTAGTTTCAAGAAGAGTAAGAAGTGCTGGAAGAAAGTAGATACAGGTATCTTCCCTACTTTAGAATAGCCCAATGTCATGTAGGAGACAATATGTAACGGAAATATGTGTAAAATGTCACGTACCTGGTGGGAGGAAGAGACAGCCGATTTCAGGGGAGGCTTAAAGATAGACCAGAAGTTCTATGAAGAAGTGAAAGTAGAAAGAACATCTGTAGCCGTGGCAAGGAGTTAATGAAGTGTGTGAGGAATGCACACTTTTGTTTTCTTAGTGGGGGGAATGAAAAACTAATGCTTCTTGATCACCTACGATTCATCTAGAATGGGAGTCTTTCACATGTTATCTCGCTATTCATAACAACCCCATGAATCCCTCTTAAAGATGTGGAGACTCTAAATGTTCAAAATCCGTGGGAAGTCAGAGAAGGCAAGACCTGGAACGGAAGGCTTTACTAGCTTCTCTGGAGGGAAAGCTAAGAAATGCATGCACATTTCCTACCTTTCTGCACTTTCATTTCTTTATCTGACCATTGAGAAGACAAAATGTACCTCAAAGTATTGTGACAGTAGCTGTTTTGTAAAGCCTCTAGGCCCTTGCCTGGCATCAGGTCCCTGCTGCTCCACGTTCTATTATTATTATTAACTTGAGTAGGGTCATGCAATCAGGGTTAGTGTGTACTTTAGACCAAAGCTTCTTTCAACTTGAAAAGTCCTGCCTGTCTAATGCCCATGCTTGTTGTAGTTCCAGTCTTCAGCTCTCTGTCCAAAGAGTGAAAGGCCCCATAATTGAATGTTACACTTGCTAAGGACCTCAACCCCAGATTGGGGGCAGCATAGTTCACTAGAAAAAGAATAAGTTTGGAATGCAACAGATCTAGAGCTACATCTTCATTCCATCGTATACAAGGTGGGTACTTTGGGCCAGTTGTTGAACCTCCTCAGTCTTTTTTTTTTTTATCTGCAAATGACATACAGCCCCGCAGAGTTAGGGTGAGGACACCTGAGGTCATGTCCATGAAGAATCTGGCTCAGCAAATGATAGATTCCTCTTGCCCTTGCCAGGTTCATACACAATTTTCTGCTCTGGCCTCTTCTGAATCCTCCCTACAAACAGTGGAGTTATACTCTGATGGAAGATTCCAGATCCATCACAGCCAGAAATGAGCATAAACTATTAGGAGAGTGGTTACATTTTCACTGGGGTAGAATTCTTTGTGCATTTGTCTCAAGGTAGTTGACGAAACAAAGAGGAACATCCCTCACCCTTGTTTATCCCCACTGTCAACATTGTCCTAGGATTCAAAAAGGGCTCAGGAAGTTTCTAGGGAATTGACTTTCCTAAACATTATACTAGTGGGATCATTTCTAATGGACAGACCAGAAGTAAGATTTAGGCTACATGGTGGGCGCCATAAACATTACACCCAGTTAGGTATTAGTCATGCCTAGAAGTAGATTTTCCAGGAACTCTAAAAGTCAGTGACTCTGGGGCCTTACAGCTTAACTTTAACTGCAGACAAGCAGCCTATGTTCTGCTCTTTAGGTTAAAAAGGTTGGAAATGACTTAGCACTTTTTGTCCATTGGACAATCAATATATGCCAATGTCATTAGTCCTCTGAAAGCACATAGGAAGTGTGGCAAGCTTTTGCCCCATAAAAAGAAATGACAGTGTTCCTGACCATATGTTCCAGAATGCACCCAAACTCTACGAGGAAATATCAAAAAGGGCCAGGTGCCACAGAGTTGGGGTCACTTGAAATTTGTTAACCTTTCTTCGTTTTCAAGTCAAAATAGCCATGTACAGCGTGTCACTTTATGTTGTTATGTTCAAACACCAAATCTGATTTCTTGTTTTTTATTCTCAGATAAAAATAACAAACACATTATAAAATACCCTTGCTAATAAGAAATATACATAATAACATGATGCAATATGTTTTTTGAATTGACAAGGATATTTTAGAAAAATGCAAATCTCAGAATATATTGTTTATGGAGTAGATTATTCCTGGGCTCTGATATGATTTGTTGAATGAATGAGATACCTGTAACAAGCACATGTTGTATCCTTAATTTTAAAAAATCAACATGCACACATTGGCTGGTGTGGCTCAGTGGATTGACCTCCGGCCTGTGAAGCAAAAGGTTGCCAGTTCGATTCCCAGTCAGGACACGTACCTGGGTTGCAGGCCATGTCCCAGTTTTGGGGCATGAGAGAGGCAACCAATCTTGCCAATCCCCCTTTCTCTCACACATCGATGTTTCCCTCCCTCTTTATCTCCCTTCTTTCCCCTCTTTCTAAAAATAAATAAATAAAATCCTTTAAAAAATCAACATGGAAACCAGGCTGCTATGATAATTTAATTCCTATTAAGCAATGGAAAAATATATACTCTTATTCTTCTTGTGTTGTGTGTCTTATGATACAGATGCTCTATATAGTTTCCTGAATAATGTTGACCTACACACCTGCCTATACGATAATTTTAGTAAATTCCTAGACTGATCTCTAAGACGATGGAGGGCAAGTTGCCATGTGAGTCCACACTGACAGCTCATCCGAACAGGCCAGGCACCATCTTCTGCTTGGATGTCACCATCCTGTGACTATGAAAGCATAAAACTGGGGACTGTTCAGCAGGACACTGTCGCTACAACTTGCTCAAACAGAAATAAAACAGCTTCTCATGCTCATTGATCTTGGACTTTTGGCCATTTTTATGCTCTGTTGACCTGGAGCTCAGTAAGGATGTATTTTGTAAAAGGAGCTGAAAGTTTTCTTTCTCAGTAGATAAGACATTTCACATTTTAGCTGCATGCAAAAATTTTTTTTTCAAATGCATTCTCCCCGTGACTCTAAAAGAATAGTTGATCTTTAAGTAACACATGTGATATTAGTTTTTCCATTTTAAAATAATCACAGTATTGCAGACATTTTAATAGCTGTAGAGGTTGCTATGTATTAACATGATTCATGGTCCTTGACAGCACTGTGTCTGAAAATCCCTCGGGAATGCCAAATACAAAACCCCACACACGTTGAAATTTTACTGCCTGCAGCTAAAAGAAGGGAAAGAACTTAAAACTGTTGAAACCCTTCAACTTTAAAAGCATTCATAGATGGTCCCAGGGGATTAAATCTAAATCTTAATGTGTAAAAATCAAGTTAATAACCAGAGAGATTAATATGGCTGCATTTGATTATTGTGATAATGCAAACAATTAGTGCTGCTAAAGTGAGATGTATCAACCTCCTCTGGGCCCTCACATCAGCGAGGCGCTGGAAACAAATGGAAATAAAACAGTGTACTGGAAGGCTTTCTGTTGCGTTTTTTTCCTTTGACTCATTTTTGAAATTTTATTTCAGATTAGAATCATCCTATCTTTTCATTCTGAAACTGCAGTTCCTATAAAACTGAGGGCGATGATCAAACATCATCAATTTTATGTCAAAAATTTACTCATGTATATTTCCTTAACACCAGTTACTTTATCAGTCTTCGTGATCAATGAAAACAGAAGGCTGGGTGGTGGCGGGTTGAGGCGAGGAAGGAAACAAAGGAAAGGTGAATGTACCATGTGAGGTGTGTACCCTGTGAGGTATATCCCTTTTAGCTTTAACTTCTTAAGGTTTTTCAGGTGATAATCATCACCTTTATAATATTTCAGCTCCATGTGGCATTTTTCTTGGTTATGGTTTCTGGAGAAAGGGGGGTACCAGACAAACCTGCCTGAGAGGACAGCACGTTCTCTTATTAGACAATTCCCTACCATTTCCTGAGTCTGGTACCGGATAGAAAAATGGGCTGCCTGTTGGTGGGTGGTGGGAAAGACACCACCGCAAACAAAGGAGTTGACTTAAAAGAAATAAGTCTGTCTGGTCCTGTGAATAAATGGATCAGATGTTCTGCAAACAGTTACCTGGTGAAGGAAAGACATCTGCCTTTTGAATGAAACTGACAGAAAAACATAAAGCCCTATTTTTGAAAACCAGATATAAAACCTCTGGAAGCCTCAACAACAAGCAAGCACTGAAGTAAGCAAAAGTCCATCTGAAACAGTATCCAAATGTTTTTAGAGCCTCAGAATTTTAAAGTGATATTATTTTGCTATTGAAAGGTGAAATTAAGGTAAAACGAGCGAAGAAGAGTTAATACGATGTATTTTGAAGGACATGAAAACAAAGGAAGCTTACAGAATGGACATTTTAGTGATTTATTTGTGGGGGGGGGGGACTCAGACATGTTCTGGCCTATGTCACTTGAAACCTTTTATTTTTCTTCTCAGCCCAGATCTGTGTTGTGCATCAAATGGGTGTCCCATTCGTTATTTTTGTTTAAGCAGTGTCTGCAGGGAGTTCCAAGGGGCCATTTAATAAACTGCAGCAACAATGGAATATTTGTTCAGTTTTCAGGGTATCTGAGAAAAGTGTGCTTAGAGGTAGGGAGTGGGTAACTGTCAGTAGCTGCCATTCTCTGAGCCTGGCAGCCTCGTGACAGTTACTAATATCAGCAGATTTAATGTGTTTAGTCTAGTTGTAAGGTTTGTGATGTGTTTTTGATTTCCTGCTTCAGAAATGCATTTTGGCTAGAAAACAGTGAGGCATACAATTCTTTCTCCTACCATACCACAGTCAGGAAATTGTTACCTTTGTACCCAACTTATAGTACATAATAAGTTACCTACATGCAGTCTACGATTCTTACTTCTTGGTTATTCAATCAGTGTGTGAACAAGAGCAAAGGTAATGACTGCCAAGGCACGTGCGTTGAGCGAGAGGCCGGCCAGCCGGCACACCTAGGCTGTGGTAGGGTTCACAACGTGCATTTTTGTTTCCTTTCTCATGGATGCTTCTGCTCGTCTTTATTCTCTAGGGACTGCGAAACTGCCTCATCGCCTTTTAAAGTCCTCAGCATTCTCTCTTGCTTTAGAATCAATTTGGAAAAGAATTTACAAACCACCTGCAAAACCTGAACAGAGCATTTTCATGTTTCTCTATAGAGCAGTGAGGTATATGCATTTTTCTTTCCCTTGCAATCTTTAAAAACATTCTGTCCCCTTTCTTGGTATGAATTTAAAGACAACAAAAGGAGGGGAAGCTCACAGTGGGCTTTTGTGCTCTTCAGAGCTTCTAGTTTTGTCTTAACTTTGGCTTATTTTTCTGTTGCATGCTTTGTGATAAGCAATCAAGTTTTATTTTAAACATGGAGTTCGACTTTTGGTGTGTTATGTGAGGAAAGCTTGGGGTGCAAGACTGGAATTACTATTATTTTGTAGTTGAGAAATCAGATTTATTTTAACTAAATATTGTTTCAAAACCATACATTGATAATTATACTTATTCTTAATTGGGTGCTGGAAAAAAAAATGAAGATAGATATTTAAAAATCCTTTAGCCAGGACATATTTGCATTTTTACTTTTTTAAAGTTCATTTTAGGCTCAAAAGGTTTTTATTAATATACTTCTGTCCCCTTTTCACAAATCAGTACATAAGTAGCAGGAGTTGCAGAAAAGATGTTGAAAAAGCAGTAAATGCATACTGAAAGTAAAGCTTGCTTGCTCCACTCGAGAATATCTCTTTAACATTAGTTAATGAACATAGCAAGAAGGAGTTTATACAGATACAAAATAATTACATCTTTCTAAAACAAAGACAAACAACTTTTTTTAAACTTAAGAACTGTAAGAAAATCTTATAGAAAGTGTGAGAAAATGGGGGAAAACTCACAAAATCACTGCAACTCAGAGACAACTGCTATCCCATTTTATGCATTTTCTTTGTCTGAGGGCAACAGATTAGACGTTACATATTAGAAACATACTCTATATTTTGTCATTTCAGAGTTCAGAAAGGAGAGATTTTGTTTCTTTAAAACAGAGGTCTTAACCTCAGGCATGCCTGGAGGGGAACCAGGGCCACAGTCAGGTCTGTCTCCCTGTGGCCAGGTCACGGCTGCCGGGATGCACCCACCTTTCCAGGCACAGGAGGATTTCCCGCTGTTTTTCCTGGGGTGACCTAGAAGCAGGAAGGTTAATGATTCCAAAGAAGGACTTTCCCCTCAGGGAAAATTTAATCTTGTGACCTTTTTCTCTATCTGTCTATTTCTTTTAAGTCGTAGGTTCCCTTCATTTAACTAACATCAAGCTGTTTTATTTTCTTCAAAAACATGCTTGAAGTGACTGCTTTCCTTCCAGTTAACCCTTGAACTGGATGCAATTTAAAATGCAATTTCTGTGCAGAGTATTAAGGTTCTCCTTTCCAATCTCTATTTTTCTCTCTCTCAAAAAAAAGTCATCAATCCTTATAAACACTGTGATAGGAAAGTCCAAAAATTGCTATTTGCATTACTCTTAAAATTTTCTTTGCTGGTGGCTGCACACAGAGGCAAAGTTTCAGGATAATAAAGCACTGTTTGATTCATTGATCAATTCTTTAAAAGTATTTTTGGAGGGGTGTGTGTGAGAGACAGAGACTGTTGGGTTCATTGGTGTGCTCAGAATGCTAAGACATCGATGAGGAAATTTTTAGTAAGAAATATGTAAATGATGACAAAGGCCTCTTTAGATAGAATTTAAGATTATGAGAAAAATATCAGCTTTACCTAGCCAGTTTCATTTTTCTCCCTACCTGAAATATGCAGACATAAGTGGATCAAGTTCACTGTCAGAATACAGTAAAATAAAACTATAATTATTTTATTATTCTCATGGGTTTGGACTCGGGTGCAATGAGTTCTTGAGGGTAAAGTGAAAACAGAAACTGCCTTGTGCTCAAAGTTGTTAGTTTTTTAAAAACAACTCTGCAACAGACCCAGGGCATTTTCAGCATGATCGTATTACTCAATTTTACTGCCAACATAAATTAAAATGAATATTTCTTAATTTCTAGCATTATAATGCTTGATTTTGGAAACACAGTAAATCCAGGATATTGTGATTTCTGCAAATACATGACACAGCCTATGCATAGATTTTCTAGTATTTAATATGCAATATTGCCCAGAGAATTCTATATCTTCTCCTGTGGGTTAAATGCCATTCAAAGGCACCTGAAGGCGGAACAAACTACCAAAGGAAGCTCCAGCCACTCGGCTAGTCCGTTTCTGTAGGTTTACTCCATCAGTAAGCATGGACTGAGCATGTCCTGTGTTCTCAGCACTCTGCATAAATATTAGCGAGGACCAGCCTTTGCCTTCAGGCTGTCATGAAATTGCGAAAACCATTATCATCCAGGGAGAATTAAAGACCAATTACACGTGAATTGTTGTGGCACTGACTCTGAGTACAACCAAAGGAAAATACAACAAGAGCAAATGAACAATATTATTTCACATGTTGCTTTCACATAGAACATTATAATTTCTGCAGTTTACGTGGGGCTTCAATTTCTTGAGAATAATAATATCTTTCCCATTCCTCACAGGGTTGTTGGGGGAAATTTGATAATATGAAAACATTGTATGCCAGGCACTGTGCCAACAGCTTTATAGGTAAGGAAACCAAAGCCCGGAGAAGTTGTGAAATTTGCCTAGGGTGAGATACATACTTCAGCGGTAAAGCTGGGATTGTTTCACCTTCTGTCAGCGTTCAATATCTGACATTGTACAAACGAGCAAGTTCGAGACCCAGCTCACTGTCTCTTCAGCAACACTCCTACTTTTGCTCCACCCTGATTCGGTGGACGACATTCCCATTCCCTGATCTACCCAAGCCAGAGATCTGGGAGCTATCGTTTCTTCTACCATTTCCCATCCAACCAATCCAACCAATCGCCTAGGCTTAGGGACAATCTCCAGGTGACACGAGAATGACCTACAACTCTAATCCTTGCTGCCAAGGCCTGTAATTAGAATTCTGACCTTCACACCCCTGGCTCACCATAATCATCCTGAAGTGGTTTCTTTGCCTTTCTCTTTCCCCCTTGCCTACACCCTGAGCACAGCGATCCTTCCAACACACAAATCCGACCCTATTATTTCTCTGCTTCCAGCCTCAGGGCTGAGGTAGCCTTACCACCTGCTGTGTCTTCATTCACACATCTCATCCTTGCAGTTCCAGACTATTTGTTGTTCTCTGCTTGTTCACATTCCCATCCTTTGTAGGTTGTGCCCCTTCTCTCTGGAAGGGCAGGCCTTCCACATTATCTTGCAGATAAACTTTTGACCACTGTTTAAACTTGGGCTCTTAGGAAAGAAATCTCTGCTTTCTTATGTCTAAGTGGTGCTAGTTATTCCATTCTGTAAGCTACTTAAGGCTCCAGACCACATATCTCCTTTGCATTCATCATTTTGTAGTGGAACTGCTTGTTTACATGCCTGCCTCCCCCAATAAACTATGAACTCCTTGAGGGAACAGATTTTTATTTCCTTGCGATTTTACACAGTGTCTGGCACATAATAAGCTCTCTATAAAATGTTTGTTGAATTCCAAGGAGTGGGTGGTCATCAGAGAGAGTGTTGCAGATCAATCAAGGAGGGAGGAGGCAGGGAAAAATATGATTCTGGAAAGACAAGAGTCACTGATAACATTCCAAGGACAGGGTCCAAGAGAGGTAGTCACGGGCACGAATAGGAATAGATCACCAAGATTCTGTAGGCTTGAGGTCATGAAGATCTGAATTTTGAAATATTAAATTATTTTTAAGTGCTGAATTATCCTTTTTATCGATAATTGCATATTGGAACTCTTGTTTAACAGACATACATTTTAATCTATAATCTGGAAATATGAGTTTCAGAAGTTTACTTGTGAAAAGTATTAATTGCTTTAAAAATTCTTTTGAGTTAGAGCACTGTAGTTTCAAAGTGGCCCCCTAATTTTAGTGTTTCAAGATTGATAAACAAAACTATCCTTTACCCTCTGTCTCTCAATCTCTCTCTCTCTCTCTATATATATATATAAACATTTACCTTACAATCTTATAAAATGTTATTATGTGACTAGTTGCCTACCATTCAAACCATTCTGGGCCGAAGAATACAAATACTTTTAACCCTTTGCAGAATCACTGGGCAAACCCTTGTAATTGTGCAGGCTGGCCCTGCATCAAGGAGCCTGCTTGGGAGGTGAGTGCTGGATCAAATCCAGCTCAGACGCTTCTCTCCGAGGAAGGTGTGAGGCTGGGAGGCCATGTCCCCCAAAGATGACCCCTCCACCCAATTCACACCAAGGCACTATTTGGGCAAACATTGCCCTGCAGAAACTCTCATCATTATTTTATTTTATTTTATTTACTTTTTCCCTGACTTGCTTTGTTAGGTTTTATTTGAAGCGGAGCCACCAGAATTACAGTAATATTTCAGCAGTAGATGCTCAATGACTTTCATTCAAGAGTTTGCTGATGTTTTCTAGTATTTTGTTGATTTCTTAGATAAAGCCACACAAAATGTACTTGTATCTCACTAACCACATTTCAAGAGCTCAATTACCACATGCAGCTACTGGCTACCAAATGGCGCAGCATAGAGAACATTTCCATTACTGCAGGAAGTTCCACTGGACAGTGCTATTCCAGGGGGAGGACACCAATAATAATAATAAACCAACAAGTAAATGAACAAGATAATTTCAGAGAGTGGTTATATCAAATGAAGAAAGTACAAGTGATGGAGTAGGGAACAAGTGCAGAGGGTGCTGAGTGCTGGAAAGAAAGGAGCAGTCCAGCAACACTCTGGGGGCTGATCCTTCTAGGCAGAGAGTACAGGAAGTGCAAAGGCCCTGAAGTAAGAAGGAGCTTGGTGAGTTTGAGAAACAGAAAGGTCAGTGTAGTGTGGGCTCAGTGAGACAGGAGAGGTGAGCAGAAAAACAGGAAGTCAGAGAGGTGCAGGGGCCATATCCTGCAGGGCCATATACACTGTGGTAAGGGGCCTGGATTTCGGTCTAATTGCAATGGAAAAGCACTGCAGAATTTTTAACAAGGAGTGACACGACCCGGTTTTTATTTTTAAAAGACTGCTCTGGCTACTTGAAGCGGATCTTATAAAGCGAAGTTCCAGGGCTCGAGAGAGAAAGTAATAAATATAAGGATATTACTATGGTAAGAGAATCCATGTGCATATTTTAAGTTGTGTGTTTATTAGCGCCATATTTATAATGCTACCCCCAAACGCTTTCTAAAAACTAAGACTTTGTGTGGACCTTTCTAGAAAGATGAATACAAATTCTAAGAATGAATAGCAGGGCTAAAGTTAATGGGGCTGTGTCTTGTAGGAGACCCTTGTCTTGTAGTACCCTCATGTCTTGTAGGTATGTCTTGTAGGAGACCCTTACTGTCACAACCCCTATGGGGGACAGCAGAGCAGCCAGAAGGTGGTCAGGATGCCAGCAAGTGGACAAAGGATGAAACTCCTTTACTCCAGGCAGAAGGACAGGATCATTCTGGAAGGGTCTGAGAACATTCTAAACATGGCATTGGCAAAGCAATCAGGGAGCAAATTATAAGCCATCATAGAAAGAGAGAACCAAAGTCACAGGTGTGGAAAAACATGGTAATAGGGAAATTAATATTTGAAAAAGGCAAGACAAGAAAGGACAACTTGTTGGAATATGTGTTAATTCCCTAGGTCTGCAGAGATTTCAAAGTTAAAAATAAAAAAGTTAGCAAAGGAAAAATGCATGCCAAATTAAGTTTCTGATATGAAGAAGACCAAATGGCCCTGGCGAGTGTAGCTCAGTTGGTGGGAGCATCATTCAGTAGTAACTGAAGGGTTGTGGGTTCCATTTCCAGTGGGGGTGCATGCCTATGTTTCATATAGGATGCCTGGTCTGGGCAAGGTTGATTCCTTGTCCAGGTGCATATGGGAGGCAACTGATCAATTCTTCTCTCTTTCTCCCTTCCTCTCTCCCTTTGTGTTTCTCTAAAGGCAATGAAAAAAATGTCAATGGGTGAAAATTAAAGAGAAGGGATCTAAGGATTATTAAAGAAAAAAGACTAAATGATTCATCAACAATATGGAAACATCAACAATGACTCCTGTTGGAGATGATTCTTCTGTTAACTAAAAAGTAGCAAAAGATATTCCTATAGCTAAGGAGATAATTTATCATTATGTGTATTGAAACATATTATAAATGTGAGAAAGAAAACAATGAAAAACATTTTCCTGGAAACCCTGCAGATTCTGAGGCTGGCTACTCATTGTATATATTAATCTAGGAAATTTAAATTTGGAAAGGCTCTTGAATAGGGGTTTTTGAGTGTAGAAATTTGAAGCAAAAGGATAAAAATGATAGGTGGCATGGTACCTCCTTCTTAGAAATCATGCACTTTTGTTCCGCTAGTGATGCTGTTGTGCTCCTTCTGGGCTGATACAGCCCTGTGCCAGGGAACAAGCAGAACAGGGCTAGATTTCAGACTCTACTCATCCCCTTCTGAAAAACCCACAAAACCCATGGCTTTACTCAGCTGCATGCCTGAAATAGCTTTCCTTATTTCTGTCTGGCAAAACTCTGTTCATCCATCAGGACCCAGGTTGAATATTATCTTTCCTGTAAAGCCTGCTTCAATCTTCTCAAGCAGAATCCACCTCTCCGTTTGTTGTGCTCTCAAGCATTTTGATTATCTTCTTAGGATCACGCTTATGTGTTTTGTTGTTGTTGTCATTGTTGTTTTTTCTTTTTTTAGAAGTTTTCTGTCTTTGCTGGATCTTGAGCTCTTGAAAGCAGAATTCCGGTTTATTCTTTTTTGGTCTCCTTAGCACCTGATGCGGTTCTAGTCAGAGAATAAATATATAATAAATGTAAGTTGAATGATGCATGGTTAAAAATGATAGTTGACATGAAGCAAAATAGGCAGATAAAGAGAGAGAAACAGTCTTAGAGAGTTCTTCAATTAAGATAGAGGTGTGAATATGAGGCTGAATAGGAGAGAAGATGTAGAAAAAAACTTTTATTTTTATTTTTTAATTTTAAACAACAAGGCACTTGGCTTGAAGGAAAACTAAGATTCATTTCTTTTAGAGTAATTTATCCCTTCTTAAAGATGGATTGCCCTACATGTAATAGCTATGTACCAAAAAGTTATAAAATTATCCTTGTTTTTACAATGATAAATAAAGAACATTAAAATTCTCCAATCAAAGTATGTGTTTTTATGTTCTTTTTTCCCCCCATTAAACAGTGGGAACAAATAACACTGGACTATGGAAAGACAAGAGCTGAATGAGCATGCCACTAATGGAGAGAGAGGGTATTTTCAGAGAACCAGCATTTTTCCCCATTCTATCTCTGTTTGATGCCAACTGAAACATACCATTGGCCATTTAGTTAAAACAAATGCAAATGCTTGTGCACACCTATCCATACCATAGAGGGATGGAGAAAGGGAAATGAAAGTTTAGAGGAAACTATACTGTAGTAGTCAAGATGCTTGTGCACACATATTCATACCATAGAGGGATAGAGAAGGGAAATGAAAGTTTAGAGGAAACTGTACTGTAGTAGTCAAGATGCTTGTGCATACATATCCATACCATAGAGGGATAGAGAAGGGAAATGAAAGTTTAGAGGAAACTATACTGTAGTAGTCAAGATGCTTGTGCACACATATCCATACCATAGAGGGATGGAGAAGGGAAATGAAAGTTTAGAGGAAACTGTACTGTAGTAGTCAAGATGCTTGTGCACACATATCCATACCATAGAGGGATGGAGAAGGGAAATGAAAGTTTAGAGGAAACTGTACTGTAGTAGTCAAGACGCGGTGGCGCCAAACTGCAGTTTTCTAACTGAGAATGTCTGCTTGGTCTGGAGGAACAGAGTTCTGAAGTAGCACGTTCCTTTTTTAGTGGATACCTCCTGTCTGCCACTGGAACACATCAATTGTATCTTCATCCTCCATTTCCAACTGTGCAGGTGTGTCTGTTTCATTGACTGGCTGTCTGTCAAATCGGAATCTGATCTGTCTCATTGACAAACCCTGTCGTTCACCACAGGCTTTCATTCGTTTACTAAGTGGTGTACGCCTCCTAATCTTAAACTGCACCACAGAACCACCCTGCCTGCCACCTCTAAATTAATATGGTCGTGGTTCTGAGTCTTGGCCCTTTACTTGGGATTTTTGCCGGCCATGGCAAGCACCAGAGTCTCCTCAGCTGCCACTTCACAAAAGAGGCACCAGGTCCACACTGAATGAGCCGAGAAAGAACCTTAATAATAGATCTTTTTTAAAAAAGACTTTATTTATTTTTAGAGAAGGGGAAAGGGAGGGAGAAAGAGAGGGAGAGAAACATCAATGTGTGGTTGCCTCTCACATGCCCCCTACTGGGGACCTGGCCTGCCACCCAAGCATGCGCCCTGCTGGGAATCGAACCAGCAACCCTTTGGTTCACAGGCCAGCACTCAATCCACTGAGCCATACCAGCCAGGGTGAGAAAGAACCTTTAAAGTAGTTGGGCATAAAGAATGAAGAAGGCCGAAAGAAAGAGAATGTGAAAAGGAAAAGAAATAGAGAAAGTCAGCAACTTGAAAGATCAAGACATTTGAACACAAGCAAACATGGGGTTAGAGAAAGGAGTTCAGGAAAAATCCAGAGAAATAAGCAAAGGGAGTCATTAGTGGGACATTCCACCTCCATCAGAAGGTTGGAGAAATTTGGAAACAAGGAAGAAGGAAGGCCCAGCAAAATTGCAAGTGATACTATAAAGAAAAAAAAATCCAGATCATGAGAATAGGATTAGTGGGTGAATTTTTGTTGGGGCTGAAAATAAATAAGTAACAAATATAGGTAAGAGCAGAGAAGATTGATATTTATAATAATTAGTTCCACAGCAAGGGGTACCATTATGAAGCTTTATGGGAGAAGAGCTCAAATTACATGTGGAAAGCATGTGTGGTAAAAAGGAAAATGCCATTCATTGACTTTCCAGTGGGTACCAGGCTCAGCACTGGGTGCTTTGTAAGTTTCTTTCTTTGGACTAAAAATGTTCATCTCGGCCTTTCCATAACTGAGAAAAGAAAACATATAAACATGTGCTTTCACTTCTTTACACACCTGAGTAGAAAATGGACTATAGCAGATGGCACGTGGGTGGCAAGAAAAGAATAGTGGTTAATATTTATGCATGGATTATTATTTTAAAGAGTTTGTACTAAAAAAGGAATCCATTTGGTGAGAAAGTTTCAAAAAAAAGAAAAACAAACTTATCTGAAAGAAAATACTAAAGCTCTTTCTGAGGAAAGAGCTGCTCCTCTAGTGGGCGGGGTTCCTACCGAATTTATAAAGAGTTCATGTACAGTTGACAGCACGACCACTTGTCATCTTTGGCTCCCCAGCATTCGATTCCTTTCCCCTTGGGAAATACCACTTGGGTGATTTTGAAGGGAGGGATGAACTCACCTCAATCTACCCAAAGGTGGCCAGATAGTCCTTGCCTCTGTACCCTGGCAGGGAGCACAGGCATATGACTTCAGCCACATGGCGACTCCACTCTGAACTTCAGGTCTTAGGGAAGGATGTAAAACTCCAGAATGGCTAGAGATCATGCACAGTGGCAGCAGTGGAATCCAAAGTCTAGCAGTGCCCAAGTATCCGCCACATGACGTCCTGATCAATGTCCCTGAGGTAGGAGCTTGACTAAGCTTTGACATATTTTAGCCACTCTTGGCGCTTGTGCCTTCTCTGAACATTCTTCTCTACCCTTCCTCGATTCTGTGAGCTCCTTGTTGCCCTTTCAATAGACTGCTTTCCTGATTACCTAAATCAATTACCAACAAACCTGCTATAGACTGAGTCCTTGTGTCCTCCCAAAGTTTGTATGTTAAATCCTAACGCCCAGTGTGGTGACATTTGGAGGGAGGGCCTTCGGGAGGTTATTGTGTTATAATGGTAGATCTCTCATGAATGGGACTAGTGAATGCCCTTATAAAAGAGGCCCCAGAGAAGTACTTGCTCCTTTTGCCATGTAGGGATACAGCAAGAAGATGACCATATAAACTATGAAGGAGGCCCTCACCAGACATCGAATCTGACAGCACCTTGATCTTGACCTTCCAGCCTCTGGAACTGTGAGAAACAAATTTCAGTTCTTTTTAAGTTTCCCAGTCTAGGGCATTCTGTTGTAGAAGCGTGAACAGCCTCAGACAAAACTCAATTGATACACCAACTCATCAGCAGCGGTGATTAAAGAAGTTTTAGAGAATTGGAAAGGGCTCATTAGATCATTTGTGCAATAAATATTTTTTAGCCAATGTTATGGTTCAGGCATTATGCTAGGTCCTGGGGAAATAGAGTTGACTTTTTCCTTAGAACACTATCACTACCTATACAGGCTAATGAACAGAGTCTGATATATATTCACCAAACTTCTAATACATATGGATTAGTTATCTATTGATGTGTAACAAATTACCCCAAAACTAAGTGACATAAATAACAAACATTTGTTCTTTCACAGACTTTGTGGGTCAGGATTTTGGGAGCAGCTTAGCTGGGTCTTCTGGGTATGGGTTTCTCATGATTGGCATGGGAATGTCAGTCTGGGCTGGAGCATGTCATCTGAAGGCTTCATTGGAGAAGGAGCCATTTCCAAGCTCATTCATGTGGTTGTGGGTGGGGTTCAGTTTCCCAAGGGCTGTGGGACTCAGGCCCTCAGTTTCTTGCTGACCGTTGGTCAGAGGCCTCCCCCATTTCCTTGTTACCTGAATAGCACACAGCAGCTCACGAAAGGGCACGTGGTTTCTCTTGAGTGAGCAAGCAAGAAAAGCCGGAGAAAGAGTGAAACTTTTGTTATCTAGATTCTGAAGTAGCATCCCATCACTTTTGCCCTATTGTATTTGTTCGAAGCAGTTTACTATGTGCAGTCCACACTCGGGGGAGGCCACAATAGCATAATAGCAGGAGATGGGATCTGTGGGAGCCACCTTGGAAGCTTCCCACTGCTCCACAATGAACACACACAATCTCTGTGGGAACTTTAGGCTCATGGCAGCTGAAGGTGGGGAGGCAGGTGAGGGTAGAAAGCAGAAAAAAGGGGGAAAGAATCAAGGAAGGCTTTTAGAAAAAAGTAGAACTTTAATAGTGTCCATGCAAAATGGGTTTACTGAAAATGTTTCTTAAGAATAAACAGAGGATGAGAGAAATTTGAACCCCTTAGACCATCATGCTTCTTCCTATGGGAGCTCCTACCAGAATTGGCATTTTCAGATTGGGGGCAGTATGCCCTTGTAGCTGATGTAACACTCAGCCTCTAACAAGCAGGACAAAGGGGAAGGGCACTTACTACATTCACCAGAAGGGAGAGAGGTAGAGTTTCTAGGAAACACCCAGAAGGCACCATTCCACATAATAGGGCGTGATTTAATGTTAACCCATGAAAAAATGTAGGATTTAACATCCAATGCATGAAATGGAGATTTAGAAACGTGACTGGGGAAAATGGCAAATTTGAAGACAGGTAAGAATCATTAAAGAAGAAAGATAAGATTGATGATAGAGGCATGCTTCTGTACCAGCAAAATAAATCTATTTGGAAAACTATGCAGTGAATTGAAAGCCAGTCCACATATCTAGTCAATAAGAAAAAGGACATAATTGCACAGAACTTGGTTCATGTGCAGTTCATGCATCACAGGAGAAGGTAGACTGTGACTTCCAACTATAATGAATATTTGTAGACAGAGTACAGAGTCATTAGACAATCAGTGCAGAAGCATGCTGGTGAGAAAGAAGGGGAACATTTGAACAATTAGAGAAGGGGGCCCATTTAAAATCCTAAAGATATGTTTGGGGGGAAGAATCATGCAAGGCGATATTAAGAGAGACTAGAAGGGGGCAAGGAGAAAATAAAAACTTGGGAAGTATGGGAGTAGGGTGGGGTCCCTATGGAACTGATTCTGTGTCATCAAACATTTTTAATTCCATTTTTTATACATGTTATAACTGACATCCTCTGTTGAGACTGTTTTTTTATTGCCTTATGGAAAAGCAAGGCCAACATGATTAAAAGGTAATGTATTCTCTTCCCAGGGAAGGGGAGCTGGGAATGATGAACCCAAGGCTTTTCTTCAGAGTGACATTTTTATGTTACGATTTTAATAAAAAATAAAGAAAGAGGCGGAAGAAGATTGGGGAAAACATTTTAGGTTTCATCTTCCTCACTTTGCATGATAGTGGGAGGGGTCTGTTCCCTTGGAAAGGAAAAGAAAAAGCGATGCCTTAGACAAGGGCAGGGTGTGGAAGCAACAAAGGAACCGCACGAAACTTATCACATGGAGCATAAATAAAGAGGAGGCATTTAAATACCCTCAACAAATAATACTGTACAGGTGACTTAAGAAAAGGACTATTCACATAATGTAAAGTGTACATTATAGGAAAAGTGAAGCAAAATAGAAACTGATATATTTTGCAAGCATCTCAAGGTTCTCGGGTTTGTGCTGGCCTGATAGTAACAGCCAAGAAGCACAAACGTGAGTTGGGAAAGACATTGGCCAAGGGCCACAAGAACATCTTTTTCTTTTTTAAAGAGGGGACAAACTGTGAATAAGGTCCAAGGACTGTATGTGAAAAGATGACAAACTGATAGAAACTGTAAGGTAGAGTTTTGCCTTTAAAAGAATGCTGATTCCCAACCTCTCATGCATTGAGCCCGCGAGAGTCCCAGCGTTGAGCATCCGTAACATCAGTGACATGTGTCTACGCTGTGTCAGAAGTGGGACGAAGAATGGCCACTTTTTCTCTGTTTTACATCACTAGCCACTTACTTCTCCATCTGTTTTTTGACCAACCTGATGAATTTCTTTGGAAATTACCGAACAGGGAGTTGTGACTTTGAACATGGGGAGGATCTCACATAGTCCTACAGATAAAACCAGGAATAAAAAGTGTTTTGAAAAGCTTATATTCAAAGAAATTCACTTACTTTTAAATTTGGAAAGTTTTATCTTTATGAGAATGAAGGTATCAAAATGGAAAATAACGCATTGCAGGAAGACAAGAATGGAATATCTATAGTTACTAACTGCACTCAGTCGAAATGGCCGTTTCATCAGAAGTCTCTACTGGTGGATATCTCTGTATGTCTTAATTATAATGGTAATGCAGGTTCATATTAATTCAAAGGTGCCAGAAATACATGAAGTACCTTCTGAATCATCAAAGATAGGTTAAATCCACACAGATAAGTGGATTTCTAGTGCTCTAACTCTTTGAAAAGTGTTATTCCATATAGTACAACCTGCAGGATGGCAAATAGTTGTTCTATTTAACTCTGAGCAATTTTCAAGCACATGAGAAAAATGCCTACACCTAAAGTTCTTTTATTTTTCTATCACGCCTCTAGTGTACAATATATCTCCCTCAAGTATAACATAAAAGTCTATAATATGAGCATCCCACCTCTTCTGAAAACCCAGCTTTGTAAGAACCTTTGTTGTATTTTCATAGACATCTAAAGAAAAAAAAGTCTCAAAAATTATTTGAGGTCAAATGAGTTCTATGAAAATAAGATGCAAGAAAGACATGATATAGATCATCATTTCTTTTAGTCAAGAGGAATTTTACTCATCTATTGTTCCTGCTACCACTATATCACAGCAGAGAGGTATCTAACATAATTTAAAAAATTAACTCCTAAACAGCTGGTGCTCAGATGGTTAGTTTTCCTTTGCTAGGTATAGCTTCTAACTTTACTATTTGATTTGTATCCTTTTTATTAACTGCACTTATCACTTGTCATTAAAAGGTTTTTTTAAATTATCTTCAGATTTTAGTGACCCATATTTTGGTTTTTGTGAACTGTAGTGTTAACCAGATATTCCTACA
>VMDR010016836.1:0-20733 GCA_007922815.1 Macrotus californicus | reverse complement strand
CCAGTGTATTGCTGGCCCAGGAGTGCAAAGATGTTTCAGAGGCATAAAGTCTATTAATTTAATCAAACATTTTGGAATATTAATAACAAAGAACATACTATTTATCTGGTGAAGAAAAAGCACTTGAACAATTCAACCTTTAACTATGAATAAAACTTAAGGGAAATTAGGAATATAAATAAATTTCCTAAAGTATATAAAAGCTTCATCAAAAATCTGCAATATTATTTCTTCATTATTATGCAATACTTATTGAATGTTTCATTTGTGGTAGGTACTGATCTAAATAGTATATATAAAATATATATTATATATGTCATATATACACTGAGAGAGAGTATATTTATAGATATTTTACATATTTATATTTTATGTATATATATGGTCTGGCACAAATAATGCCCATTTTTTATTACAAAATCTTTCATTACAGAATCATAAGCCTGTAATTCTGTAACATAACAATATCACACTCAAGCACACCACCTGACATGTTAGGTGAAATGTTCAAATTTTATAGATGTGTGTATACGTTTTTTCCAGTTCACACAACGTTTTGATGACAGGGCCTCAAGTCGAAGCCCCTGGGCCTCAGAGCTTGCTTTTGAGCCAGCATGCTGCGTGGCCTCGCAGTGGAAGCAGCCCCTTCACCGTCTCGAGCAAGCCAAGGGGGCCCAGTGCCCCCCTACTCCTCAACACTGTTCAAGAGCCCTGGCCAGTGCAATAAGAATAATAAACATGAGACTTTAAAGAGAGAGAAAATGACCTTCCCTTGCAAATAAGAGGATTAGAAAATCCAGGGAAAGTGCAGGAAAACTATTAGAAAAGAGAACTCTGCAAGTTACAAGATCACTTTACAGATTCACTCATATTCCCAGAAAGCAGTTCAACCAAATAAAAAATGCAGTAGAAATTAAAGATACTTTAATAATGGCAAAAAAACCCTTCAGGATTATTACAAATAATTTTATCCAAAAATGTAAATGAACTTTTAGGAGAAAATTGAAAGAAATCTTTAAAGGACATAAAAAGAAAGCCTGAGTAAATATTTGCGGAAGAGAGCACTCAGCATTAAAGAGGTCCCCACTCTCCCAAAATAATCTATATACCTGTTGCAATTTCAATGAAAATTTCAATAAGATTTTCATTAAAATTCACCAACTAGAGTTTATGCTCTTCCTATAGAGGAAGAGAGAAATTCTTAAAATGTAGTAAAAATAATTAAGATTACCAAAACCAGATACCAAGCCTTATTCTAAGAGCATAATAGTCAAGACAATGTGTTACTGATTTGAGGAGACCAATCAATGTAATAGAATCAAGCACATTGAAACAGATGCATGGAAACTTGGCAGTATCAGATACGCCGTTACAAATAAACAGGGTAAGGACAGACTACATAAAAGGTGGTACAGGACAATTGGCTTCCCGTGTAGTAACAAAACTCAATTAGAACACTGCTTTAGAGCAAAATACATTTAGGTAAAGTGAAGATCACAACTGAAGAACTAAAACTTTTCTAAGAAAATGATTGAAAATAACTCTGGCCTCAGATTCAAGGACTGGTAGAACCAGACACAAAAGCTCGAAGCATAAAGTGTTTGATGAATCTGAGTACAGGAGAACCAAAACTATTCTGCGTGATAGAGACACCACAGAAAAGTAAACACTATGCCACACTGGATGATTTATTCGCAAGGTTTTTCTGTCTGTATAACTGACAAAGTATCAAAATGCAGACTATACAGGGTAAAAATTTCTCCAAATCAATAAAATACATACTAAAATGCAAGACAAAAACAAGCAGGTTATGAGAGAGAAAATCCCATCAGCCAATAAGAACATAAAAAAATAATGATCCTCACTAATAAATGCAAATTAAAATGTAAAAAATTATTCTCATTTACAAATGCAAAACTGGAAAATGAGACACTTTGTCAAACCCACCAGATGGTCAAATATCTGACAGTATCAATTACTGGTAAGGTACAGGGGAACGGAAACTCTCTGTTCATAAAGAACTGTTGAGAAGGTAAGTTGGTGCGACAAGTTTGGAGAGCAATTTGCTTCATGCTATCTAGTACATATAAACATGGGCAGGTTGTGACCTGGAAGTCTATATAGTTTGGCATTCGAGGTACAGGGATTTCTGCAAATACAGATGGGGAAGTGTATAAGGTGCCTATTGCAGTGCTGTTTGTACTTAGGAACAACTGAAACCAACCTAAATGTACAGCATGAGAATGGATAACCTAAACTGTGGGATATTTGCACGAGAGTACCCACAGAGAAGTTCAAAATGGATACATTTATCTACATGGAACAACAGCAGGGCTAATTCTCAAAACACAATTTTCCACTGGAAAAAGCAACTCACAAAAGAATATGTGTAGTGTGATAAAATTTATACCAAGTTTAAATGTATGTAACACAATATCATATATTGCTTTTGTGGATGCATTTATGTAATTTTAAAAGTTGCTATCTCTAAGTGAGGTAGTTATTCTTTATATTACCTGAGAGTTTTCCATAGGCTTGTATTATTTTATACGACAAAAATCTTGTAATAGATGAAATGAATTAGAGGAGGCAAGTCTCTAGGAAGAGAGAACAATTAGGTCATTCAGTATTTTAGGTAAAGTCCGGTGGCAATTTGCTTCAGGATGAATGGATGGGGGGTGAGAATGTGGGGGAGAGTGCCACATCTTAGGGAATATCCCCAAACTTTGGGCTTGAGATCACACTGGTAGCAATAGTCATGTATGAAGTCACTTGTAACCATTTCTGCTCCTCCCTCCATCACAACCAGAAATATAACATTTCAACAAACATTGCTATCAATTTCAAAACTTGTCCTGGGCTTTGCCTCTACTGAGACTTTTGTACGTATTTGGCCAAAAAGGAAATTTACTCTAGTAAACAGGTAGGCAAGTAATTTCTGAACGGACAAAATCCGTGCTGTGCTTTTGAGAGGAGGCGGTCGTTAGAAGGGTTCCACAGACCAAGAAGGCAGAGTACCTTATCTGGAAGGACTCATGTGAGATGTACATTGTATTCAATCCAGAAAAAGAAAGGGAGTCTCAGACTCCCTGCATCTTTGATGTCCAAGACATCATTCAGTTCATTGCTCAGCCTTCAAACAGATCAATGGCTGAACTACTTCTATTAGCTGTTATCTATTCCCTTTAATACTTTCATAAAGTAATCGAGCATCAAATAGACCTGTGTTTGGATTCTGGATTTGCTTTATGGGCTACGTGACTCTGAGCAAGTTATGTGAACTTTCTAAGCCTCACTTTCCTTATCTGGAAAATGTGTATAACAGTAGTACTTCCTTTACAGTTTGTTCTAAGATGCACTTTAAATACAATACAAAGCCGTATAACACATTATAGTTGCTCAATAAATGTTAGCTGATATTATTATTGCCTCTGTGCCAGGTAGAAAGGACCTAGGTCCAAGGCAAGATCCAATCTAACCTGCCCTTGGCAACTCTCTGTCCAGTGTATTCTCACTTGTCCTAAGCCTTCTGAATTTTGGGGTACAACCCAAAGAGCCAAGAGTTGAGAGCTTAGTCAACTGCTATCTGATTCTACTCTCAAGGTCAGTCCAGGCCAGAAAGCAGGACACATGGCCACCTCTGCAGTCCCTTTCCACACAGAAGTAGTTGCTCTGCAATTTTTTTAAGTAGGCCCAAGGCCAGAAGTCTTGGATATATCTTTTAACACCATATGTCCAAGTCCTTAATAGATCCTTTGAAGCTCATAGCAGCTTGCTGGGCCCATCCTTGAAGCTTTCTAAATCAAATGTATAAGATGCACTTGGGTGGCCAACTGCTAGCCTCCTGTCTGCATAATTGCTCGCAGACATGGAGGCTATGTGTGGAGGGGCGGTGGAGGGTTCTGGAAAGATCTGCGCCACGTGTTCTGCATCAGGACATAGTCTAACACACACATTCACAAGTGTGCGAACTCAATGTAAAAGCTTAGCTTTGTCCAAAATATCAAGTTATGTTTCCTGACACCTTAGAAAATGGGATTAAACTCAAAGCATCCTAAAAATGCACAAGAGGAGGGCGGCATTCAAAGGGAACCAACTCTCCACATGCCAGGCGGCTCTGCGAGGAATGTCCCGTGCGCATCATCTTACTAATCCTCATCCCCCCACTGCAAAGTGGCTGTTGTTATTATCTTCCTTTGACGGATGAGAAGTCCTGAGGATCAGCAGGTGGAGTGGAGTGGCCTGAGCTCACACAGCTAATGAGCAGCCTAATAAAAAAGCCACGAGATTCTAGACCCAGCTGTTCCTTTCTCCCCTGGAGCTTCAAGAAGAATAGAGAGGGAGACCTGAGATGAGCATTTGCCTGGGACCGAACAGTTTGCCAGCACTGTCCTAACCGGTGCGCCATCCTCACAACAAGCCTATGAGGACAATGTAATGAGTGTCATTAGCCCATGTTCCCGATGGAGAAAGGCAGGCTTGCCCACAATGATCCAGCCAGTAGGGACGGAGCTGGAATTTAACACTGGGTCCAGGTTCCTAGCCACTCTACCAACCGTCATGTTGAGGGAGTACAGCATATGGCAAAGTTATCTCCAAATGCGCGGCATCCAGGGCCTTTCTGATATTTTCCATTCTGCTGAGAACGGTACCCTTGGCTCAGCAGTGGTACTCCCCATTATAATAGAAGAAAAGGCCCAAGACTTTTAGTCCAGGTGAGTTTAGAGGCTCAGAGACAGGAGCAGCTCACCCAAGGTCAAAGGACCTGTCAGTGGTAACGCTGACACAAGCCTCCAGGTGCCCTGGCTTCCAGTCTGGGGCTTTCTCCAGTGCCCCATTTACTCTGCGGCTGACTCGGACAGTCGCCTGAGGCTCTGTCGTCATGGAGATGAGGATCAAAGGACAGAATTGCTGCTCTGGCAGAAATACTGTAATGGAACCATTTCACAGGCTAGGGCAGCAAGAGCCTCTCCACCTCATCACATTTAGCTTGGGGCAGAGTCCATGACTCATCTAGGGCATTTGGGTGTGTCTCTTCCACAGAGCCAGGGTATCCTGGGCAGAGTCCCAGAAAAAAGACAGAAGGACTCTAGGATGTCCCCTGCTCCAGGGACAAGAGAAAGTGGCTGTCTATCAAGAGGTATTGGAAGGCGCCTCAACTATTTCTCTGGGGAGTGTGGACATGAAATTTCTTGGCATTTCTCATCCAGTCATTTCAATCATGAGAAAATAATAGCTCCGGAGATGGAGTGTTTGAAGTTGTACAAAAAGAGCGAGTTTCTAAGCCAGACCAATTTGCACTCAAATCCTATTTCCATCTCTTACAAAAGAAATGAGCAATTTGACTTGGGCAACCCTCAGCTTCCTCATTTATAGAATAGCTATAATAAATACCTCTCTTGCATAGTCACAGTGGAGGTTCATTGAAATGAAGTATGGAGCATTTCTAACAGAGGAAAGGCGTACAATATATACTTAATAAAGGTTGAATTTGTCTCTTCTTGCACCAAATGCAGTGAAAATTATTTGGAGGATAGAGTAGGCTAACTATATGGCAAAAGAGAGTTAAGCTAAGGAGCTTGAGATGAAGGTATTTTCACAAGGGTTCTTGTGAAGAGGGGCAGGAGCATCAGAGTCAGGAGAAAGAGACTGAAAGGTGCCACACTGTTGGCTTTGGTGGTGAGGGAGAGGCCGTGAGCCAGGAAATGCAGGTGAACACCAGATCCGGAAAACACAGGGAAATTGGCTTTCTTCACAGGGGTGTCCAACCTTTTGGCATCTCTGGGCCACACTAAAAGAAGAAGAATTGTCTTGGGCCACACATTAAATACACAAACACAAGTGAAAACTGATGAGCAAAAAAGAAGTTTTTAAGTAAATTTATGATTTTGTGTTGGGCCGCACTCACAGCATTCCTGGGCTGCATGCAGCTTGCAGGCCACGGGTTGGACACCCCTGCTACAGCCTTCAGAAGAACCCTGCTTCTGACACTTTGATTTTAGCACTTTGAGACTGATCTTGGACTTCAGACCTCCAGGATTATAAGATAATAAACTGTGGGTTTTTTTAAGCCACTGCATCATTTGTCACATCACCAATAGGAAACTAATACAGAGGAGTCTACCACAAGCGGAACACAGACCCCAATGTTGAGGGCCTACCTGCATCACAGGACATGTAGGTGTGCCCCCGTGTGCCAGGGTTCAGCTTCCTGGGCACACAGGTGAGGTCACAGGTTTATCAGTGGGTAAATGATAAAGATTCTTAACACTCCCCAATATCGCCATCAACTCCCAACAACCGTTTTGCTGTTATTTCTCCTGCTACCTCAGACATTCTCAGGAACAGGCTCACCCAGTCCCACTCAGAAATTCTCTCTGTGCAAACAGTTTTAGGAGGAAACCACCAGTGCCACAGAGTCCGGTGGCTTTGAGAGAGCCTGCTTCTCTCTCTGGCTCTCCTCTTGTCAACACCTTGCCCCACAAGCCTGGCCAAATGCTGTCCCTGAGCTCTGGAATTAGCAGGAAGAGAAATCTTTTTCAACAAATTGCCGCATTTGCTGCCAGTCTCCCCAGAGTCTTACAGTTTCTCAGCTTTGGATATCGCCACAGCGCTCTCGTGGGGCCAGGCTGAGCAGAAATCAACCGTGTCCTCTCCTCTCTCACCTTTGCCTCACTTGTCTGTCCCAACCTTTTCATGCCCCCAGGCCAGAATGTCTCCCTCTTCCTCCAGTTAATAGTAACTGAAGCACCTTCCATGGATAACAACCCAGGCAAATAGATGCTCAGCTGGGACGGGTATCGCCAACTTCACTTGTCCTGTGGAAAACACCCTATTAAGTAAAAAACAGACATGATCTGATTTGAACACATCCCCTTCCGAGGACCCTCTGGGTGCCACGTTGTACTAGACAAGATTAATATGAAGATTTAGGTTTCAGGATTTTTCAAGAGGGTTTGCTTTGAATTAAAAAAAAAAATTGGTTGCCACAGATGTTCCCCCATGTCCATTTTCTGTTTTGCTCTGATTTCTGATGGTAAAGGAACCCCATTTTGGCCCAGGGTAAACATAGTATCTTTTGTAAAAGATGATCCTAGAGCACAAAGCAGCATGTTAGATACTGTGTTTCAGAATATTAATCTTTCTTTTGCACTTGGGAAAGTTCTTTAAGTGAAACAATCCTGGCAGTAGCAACATTGAAGCTTCTCTTCCTGCCATTGGAAATAAACCCATCCTTATCAGAATCTGATATTTTTGTGAACTCTGGTATTGAGGTACTAGAGGGGTCTCAAAAAAGTATACCCTCTTCTTCACCCACGATCAAAACCAATGGATAAATAAGACAGGAATAAGGTGAAGGAAGACCAAAACATCATGTGACTTATGCATTGGCTTCTACCAACGAAGAGAAACCTAGAACATTACGCCACTGAAGTCTCACACAGAGCATTACTCACCCTGTAGCAGATTATGTTCTTGTCGAAACACTCACAGCCTCTCTCTACTGGGCCTAACCCTTTCCGCATATTATCTTGCCTATGTCTCTGAGATTTGTTTTGGTCAAACAAGTGTGGGTTGAAGTGACGCAAGCCCTTTCCCCCAGATGCTGTGAGAACCACTGCATGTCTGTCCCATGTTTCCTTTCTTCTGCCATCTACTGTCACATTCCAGACTGGGCTTCTCCATCAGTCTTGGTCCCAAAGTGAAGAGAGAATAGAGTAGAGTTGTGGTCAGCCCACAATGGGCATAGTTTGAATAAGAAATACATTTTTGATCCTGGCTGGTGTAGCTCAGTGGATTGAGTGCCTGCCTGTGAATCAACGGTTCACTGGTTCGAACCACAATGTCGAGGCACAATGCCTGGGTTGCTGGCCAGGTCCCCAGTTGGGGGAGCAAGAGACAACCACACATTGATGTTTCTCTCCTCTCTCTCCCCCTCCCTTCCCCTCTCTCTAAAAATAAAGAAAATCTTTTTTAAAAAGAAATACAATTTTGTTGTTGGGAGCTAATAAGATTTTGTCATCAATTGCTACCTCAGCCTAACTTATCTTAGAGTTAGAGCTGTGTGAAGGCCTCCCCATCACACACACCCACAAGAGCCAATAACTTCCCTGTCTACCTGGATCTCTATCCTCCCATTTGTCCATCCGTTTACACAGTGTTGACTGGGCTTCAAGCCTGTGAGAGGCATTAGAGCTGCAATAATGGGTGAGACATGCCTGGGGGGAGCCAGTCCTGTCAAGAAGTAACTGGAATGGAAAACGCTGAGTGTTAGAGGGATGTACAGAGTGCCATGAGGGCCCAGAGGAGGGATGACTCAGGCCAGCCGAGTGGAGCAGGAGACCCCTAGGCAATCTCTGCAGGAGTCTTTGCATCAGGAGACCCCAAAACATGTGGCTGACCCAATAGATACATCTTGTCTTGTCCCTATTCTCTGCAGCATAGACCCAGCTGAAAGGCAACCAAGACACTGGGTGAACTGCCCAACACATCAAAATATATATCAAATTCCAAGAACACTACAGAAATTCAGAGGAAGGCAGGAGTCTCTTCCACTTGTGTCTGCCCAGGAGGTCTTTGGGAAGGAGGCTGGGCTTCAGCTGAGCAGTGAAAAGTAGGTTGAATTCTTCCTAGTGAAAGTTGGGGGCAGCTCAGTTCAACAGAAGGAAAAAAAAAATGTGCAAAGAACCCAAGGCAGGAGAGTCAGCTCTGTTCCAGAGAAGGTATGTGGAGCAGGGAGGCATGGTTCATAAGGGGAGCAGAGGGCAACTGGACTGGAAAAGGCCTCAGAACCTGGGCCTGAACACAGGACCAAGGTCTGTAGCCCTCATGTGGCAAGAGCTATTGAAATTTTCTGATTATGGAGATTGCATGGTCAGAAAAGACATTTTAGAATGATGGGGAACATGACCCTGGCATTGCAGAAGGTGAAATGGAAGGGCTAACTGGAGATGGGAGAGCTAATAGGAGGCTGCTAAGAGTCCCAGGCAAGAAGTGAGGGGTCCTGAGCCAGGGTGGGGGGAGTCAGAAGGAGAGAAGGGAACCAAAGTGGGAGGGTCATTAAGGAGAGAACCATAATTAAAGGGGTGGGAGTGCTGAGAGCAGCTTGGGTACCATAGGAGCTGGCCCCAAGGAGGCACTGGAGTCTTAAATAATGAACATGAAGGAAGGGAGCAGGGGAAGAAGCAAGAGGAAGTGCAGCATTTCAAGGGGAGGAGACTGAGCAGAGGTCTTCCACAGAGGTATGCCTGAAGATGAGGTCAGCAAGTAGGAAACCAGAGTTCTGTCAAACACACACAGCCCCTCACCTTCCTTCTTCAGTCCTCTTAAGCATCCTGTGAGTTCTACTCTACAACCCCATCTTACAGATGAGGAAATGGAGACTCAAAGAGATTGTATGTAGACCGGCTACCTAATAATGTGTGGGACCCGGTGAAAAGCAAAAATGTGGGGCTTCTTTTTCAGTCATTGTTAAGAATTTCAGGACAGTGACAGCAGAGCAGTGAGCCAAGCCCGAGGCCCTCTGTGCAACGAACCTGAACCCCCATGTGACTGCACAGGTCATGACTCCAGGCCTGGAGCAATGATGGCCTCAGGTTCCCACAGTGAGAAAAGGTCATGGCTGGAGGTCAAATTGCTCTTTATCCACTGGGGGCATGGTTGACATGGAGGCTCTGACAGGTTGGGAGGCTGAGTCACTGCAATGAGTGGAGCCCCCCAGTGAAATGTTTCACTTGTTTTGAGCCACTGACTTTCTGGGGTTGTTGGCCACTAAAGCGTAGTGTGGCCTCCCTGAGGCTCAGACCACCCTCCCAGCCGCTAGGTCAGAGAGGTAGGTGTTGAGCCGAGACCTCCCAGGCCCCCTGGTTCTTCTTTCCCTGTATGTTTTCCAGCTGCAGGTCATAACCATTTAGAGAGTCATGAAACCACTGGATTGGGTCACAGGCAGATTTTCACAATGCAATAACAAATAAATATAACAGAAACTACCCTTGTGTATTACACATTGTAGTGCTGCTTTTCATGAAATTTTTTGCAGTACCTGTGTATGGGCAAAGTCACAACATAAAATGCACTTCTTGCTGTGGATCATCGTCAAAAAAAAATTTTTTAAAGGCACGGCTCCACATCATGCTTTCAGCACAGGACAGGAAAACGAGTCCACCCCAGTGACTTGAAGACTCCTAATTTCTTTTAAAATTAGCAAAATGGGAGCAAACTCAGACCCTTATTGCCAACACGGTTAATGCTTGGGGCTTTACAGTCTCCCAAATAGGAAGCATTCCAGACTTCATCCAGTGTGAAACTTGAACTTTGTAATATGCCCCTTTAACGCCAGCAACCCCCCACCTCCTCTGTCCCAATTCTTATTCTGTCTTAAAAGAGCCATGAAGTCATCGTTTTGGACCCAGGCAACAAAACTTCATTGTCTCTGTGCACAAGTCGACAAAGGCTGGGCACAGATGTGCCCACTGGAGCAAGTACTAAAAGAGCAGGCAAGATGCCACGACGTCCCCAGCACGAGGCCTCAGGCCAGGCCTCTTCCTTTCTTCGAACCCGTGACAGGGCTGAGCCCGTCAGAAGCGAGTCATCAAGGAGTGCCAGCATCCGCCCACCGAGGGAGACCTATTTACTCCAGGGAAAAAAGTCTGCAGACAATTCTTGTACTTCGCTGTGCCAGAAGCTGTCAGGTCTCCTTCTCACCATTGCAACTGTGGGACTGAACCCCTGCTTACGACAAAAAGAACGCACGAAAGAACCGAAAATAGCTTATTTTCAACGACTTCCTGCAAATTCCCAGATGTGAGCTGCAGTGGCTGCATGGGGCACACATTTGGGACTGGAGTGGGGATATTCTCTCTAAATTCTTTCTCTGAACGCAGCATTGGAGGCAGCAAGGACGTTATCAATCATTTCAATGAAGGTGGGGCTCTGCTCCACTCCTCTTTCACGGGCCTCGACTTCTAGGGGCTGGGGATTTGAGGGACACTGTCCATGGCTTTTCTCTGGGCAGAGGTCACCTTCCCCGGTGCAAAATGGTGGCAGTAAACGTGTCAAGTTTCTGTCTCTACAATGCATTGCACATCTAGCTCGGTCTTGCATTTTCAGACCCCCCTCATTTGGGGTCAGGATGTTTCCATAATCTCATCCAAGTTTCCAGGCTTTTCACTGTTACCCCTGTTCACTTCTTTTGACCTTCTCTATAATGACCAGAGCATTGTCTAAAATGCTGATCTCACCATCCACTTTCTCCCTTGAAATCCTTCAGCATTTTTAATGGCTCCCCCTAGAATAAAGACCAAGCCTCACCAAGGTCAACAAGACTCGGGGTGGGTGGGTGGTCTGGCCCTTCCCACTCCCAGGGCTCATCTCAGGCTCCTCTCCCCTGTGCCCTCTGAGGCCCACGCTGCCACACTGTCCTTCCTGAAATTTCTGGAATGTATCAGGCTCTTCCCTGCCTCGGGACCTTTGCATCTGCTGTTCTTGCTGAACAGAATGTCCCTTCTTCTACATGCTCCATATTGTGGAAACCTATTCATCCTTCTCTTGCCAGCTGAAATAACACTTTCTGAAGAGACCTTCCAGAACTCCCAAAATAAACCAAGTCACTCTAGTCATTCCATATTTTCTTCCATCATCTTATGCTGTTCTGGTACTGCCCTTATTATAACATATAAAAGAGTATGATCTTTAACGTCTCTACCCCACTAGACTAAGCTTCAAGAGGTCAATATTTGTTCACTCTCTGTATCATGTTTTAACATGACACCTGATACCTAGAACCTAGTAAATAAATATTTTTTTAATAAATTCTGAAGCCCCTTGAAAAGACTTCTTTGAGATCTTACAAAAGATTTCTTTGGCTCAGGCACTACTATTTTCCTAAGAGCAAATGTTTATATCTAGCTCCCTTTTTTTTTCTTTGGATGCTGGAGAACTCAGAGCCACGGATAAGTATCCAATATGTCAACTCTGTGTATACATGGGGTCCGCATATTAGTTTTTTTCTTCATCTTGATTTCCTATTTTTTATTATTATTTTATTAAAGTATAGTTGACATAAAATGTCAGGGTTTTTTTTTTTCATTCAAGATTATTTTTATTAGTTTCAGGTGTACAGCATAGCGGTTAGACAACCATGTATTTTACAAAGCATCCCCCCTAATATTTCAGGTACCCGCCTGGCACCATACATAGATATTGCTACTTTTAATTACACTTTCTCGGGGTGGGTGTTTGTCATCTTATTCCATGAGAAAGAATACCACACGATACTGCTATGAAATTCCATTACAAACCTTCATGGCAAAATTTAAGACAGTAAGGCATGTTGAATTCTTCAAGAAAAAAAGGTGGAGATAAATATTTATCTCTTAGGTGTCTGAAGACTTTTCAGAATGGAAGGATGAAAAGGGAACAGAGCAGCTGCCATAGGAGCCAGAAGGCCTGGGACATATGTCCTGACTGTAGCTCTTGGGTGGGTTGCTCCTCAAACCCTAGACTCCTCCTTTATGAATGAGAGGAATTCTCTTGTATTTAACACACAAGCCTGTTGAAACACCGCGTGACAGCACTTTGTAGTCTGAAAAGCAAACACACACACACACACACACATGCACAAACTCACACACACATGAATGTATGGCTGTGCTCAAGGGGGCGGCGGTGGGGGGGTTGGTTAGCTTTGATGAGATCACATTTGATTTCAGGACTGGCTCATGAACAAATTTTCAAGTGAGTAAAGTTTTCCATTGTTGCATTCCTTCTTTCCAGCCTCTCCTGGGTCTTACTCATTCTTTCCAGCTTCTCCTCCTGGGTCTCACTCATGGAGCTGCTCGAGACTATCAGGCTCAGAGACCCCCACTGAGGCACAGCTAAAGACTACCCAGATGTTTTCACCCTACTTTCTGTTGTCCTCCATCAAAAACAGACAGCCCCATGGAAGGTTTCCCTTACATCTCCAAAGTCCTGCAGAGGATAAATTCATCTGGTAAACTAATTAAAACTAAAGATGACTGACAATGCACAAAGATAATTGAACAATTACTGTATAGCCTGATGAGGGCTCCAATGGGGAAAGCCCCAAAAGGGGTATCTAAGGGTACAAGAGCTTCCCAAAGGAAAAGGATTTATGCTGAGCCCTAAAGGCCAGTCCGAGTTTTTGAAGTCGAAGAGGAGGAGAGTCGGTGAGCAAAAGAAAACAGTATATCCTGAAAATTGAAGGATGGGTGTTAACTTTGGCTTTTATGTCTACCTACTCGTTCTGAGCCACACTGAAGTCCATATCTCTGATAGCCCCAGAAATATTGCAGGATGGGAATAGTCTCTCAGGAGGCCACCAGGAGCTTCCCAAGGCAAAGAGCCATCTGGCTGCACAGGGAAACGTCATGTAGGAAGCCTGACAAGTCCTCATGAATGAGAGTTCTCTTCCCCTTCTAGTGTGTGAGAACAGAGAGAAGACGTCCATCTATGAACCAGGAAGCTGGCCTTCACCAGACACGGCATCCGCTGGCTCTTTGGTTTGGGGACTTCCCAGGCTCCAGAGCTGTGAGAACTGTAAGGTTGTTGTATAAGCCACTCAGTCTAGGGTGTTTTTGTGGTAAGAGCCCCAACTAACTGAGACACTGCCTGTGAGTGTGGGAGCCCCCGGGGCCCTGCACATTCACGCAGGACTTACCACTCCTGTTAATCCTGCTGTCTTACCTCCTCAAAGAAAAAATAACCTCTGTATACTGAACGTAGTCAGTTCTCAGTAAGTATCCATTTCTAATAATAATGGTAGGAAAAGAGTTAATCCCTTGGCATATACCAGGCAGTTGGCTAAAGCATTTTATCCACATGATCTCACTTATTCCTCACGTTGGCCCTACCAGGCTAGACCAGCTGTCATGCCCTTTTAATACAAGGCAAAACTGAGGCTCAGAGAGGTCAAGTAATGTGCTGCCTGTCACACACTGGTGTGTGGAAAGCTGCACATGAAGCCTGATTCTCTCCTACGTCAGAGTCTCAGCTCTAATCACGATCTTGAGCTGCCTCACATATGGTCTCCAGCTCTCCCCACGGTGCGGAACAGCAAGATCATGCAAAGTTAAATGACTTACTCGAGGTTGCACCATAGAACACGGGCCACTGTGACACGGTGAGCAATGCATTCTGGTAAAGTGCCTTCTCCCCATGGTTAGGCAAACTCCACTCCTTCTTCTAACTGGAAATGATGTGTATTTCAAATCCACAGGAAAGTCTCAACACTGCCTGACACCACCTGTTTCTGTTGCCAGTGACTTAGCTTTTCCATTAAGACCCACAATGGAGGGAGAGCCACAAAAGCTCAGCATGTCCCCGCACCTGGCGCAGAAAGCCCGTCCCCAGGAAGGTTCTGAGGTGTGAGAAAATGCATCTGGGCTCTGCAGTTGGCTTGAGAATAAAGTGATGTGTAGTCTGGTTTTTGTCTCACCACATTCTGTCAAAGGACATAATTTGCAGGTCGTGCCCATGAGGGACATCTGGACTGTGTCACCGCCCCCAGGATCTGTGCCAGTCTGGACCAGCTGTCGGAGTTAAGGAATTTTTGAATGAAAGTACGTGCAACTTAACTGTAACAAAGCTAAGTTGCATGCACTTTCATTAAAAGATGATGGAATGATGATGGATAGTAGAGTATTATCGTCACTAGAATTTGCTAAAGCTTTGTTATACAACAGCGCCTTGGGGAAGGACTGTGCATTCATTCTCCCATTTAGTAACCACAATACCCTTATAGAAAACATAATGTCGCAATTTTATCTATGAAAACAACAAGACTTAATAACTTGCCCAATACTTCCAACAGTAATATGAAACTTTTCTTCAGCAGTGGTTCTAACTCCTTACCTTCTAGCAGATACTATCCATTTACTGTCATTTACAATGTTCCTCCTCTCTCCCTAAAGTTTTACCCTGGCAGGGTGGGTGTTGAGTGAAAGGTATAGGCAGAAACAAGTTTGGAGAATCCATTATTTTACCAAGGACTGTGTCAGGTATTCATTAACATTTTCTGAATTAGCCCTCACAAGACTATGTATCATCATTTTCTTTTTATAGATAAGGACAATGATGCTCGGTGAGGGTAAATGACTTGCCCAAAGGACACATCTTCTAAGTGGGAGCACCTGGGCTCCTCAGATTCTATGACCTTGCTTTTTCCACTACCCAGGACAGCAAACTAACAAGAAGACAAAAAAGAAAAAGTCAAATAATACACTAGATTAGGGACCTGAGTGGTTCACCAATTACAGGATATAGCTTAGAAAAACGTGGTAGTCTATTTCCACTAAGATGTCTCTCTGTTAGAGAGCAAGACCAGAGAAAGAATAACAATGTGGCCAAGAGCAAAGGTTAGAAAAGATGTTGATCTTCCTGAATCTTTAAATGGCTTTAGATGGAAGAGAGGGCTGGACCTGTTTGAACTAAACCTCTCATTCATTGGGTGGCTTATTCCATTAATACATTCATATGTATTGTTTGCTTCTTTTGTGTCAGGTACCCTATTAGGCCTAAAGGTATAAGAATCTTCAAAACACTGTGCCTGGCCCAGAGTAGGAACTCATGTTCTACTTAAGGAAGGAAAAAGAAAACAAATGAGACTCAGACCCTGTCTTCAAAGAGTTCAAAGTCTAGTGTCAACCTGAAAAGGAGACAGTTGATGTGTAACAGCAAAAGTGAACCATTATTAGAGGTCAGTTGTGATACAGGCTATGAAGGAAGATGGAAAAGAAGGATGTCATGCAAAGCTACCCAAGGGAAGTGAAGCAACATTCAAGCTGTGATCTGGCAGACACGTAGCTAGAACAAAGATGTTCTAGATGAAAGTATGCCATGCTCCAAGGTGCAGGGACCCCTTCGAAGGCTCTAGAATCTCAGAAAGACTGCAGTAGAGAACACGTAGGACAGCACAGTTGGGTAAGAATAAATGTGGCAATAGATGAGCCTGGAGAGACTGACAGGCCAGGTTTAAATGAAAATGGAAAGAGGGTCTAAAAACATGAACTTCTTGGATGAGCAGAAAGGATGAAAAGTGCAATGTCTAGATTTGTCTGCTATACATAGAATGAAAGGGAGCAGTTGAGACTGGGAGCAGAGAGACAAGATAAAAGGATACTCCCATAATCCCAGTGGGAAATGTTAGCAACCTACCTTAAGACAATTGTCATTTCAGAAGGTTCAAGGTCCAAATTGGACCACTGGAGATTGTTCAGTATGTTCTGAAGTCCTAAGCAGAGATTCTGATACTGGAATTAACACACCTCCCAGAATTATATACCTTTGTAGACCCAACTTTAACTTTTTTTGGACATAGTAACTACAACAATAAAAATTTTTTATACTTACATAAATATTTTATTTTCAAAGGTTTTTAAAGAAGATTTTATTTATTTTTAGACAGAGTGGAAGGGAGGGACAAAGAGAGGGAGAGAAAAATTAATATGTGGTTGCCTCTCACGCACCCTGCACTGGGGAACCTGGCCTGCAACCCAGGCATGTACACTGACTAAGAATCAAACCAGTGACCCTTTGGTTTGTAGGCAAGTGCTCAATCCACTGAGCCACACCAGCCAGGGCACTTACATAAGTATTTTAAATGGTAATGTGTTCCCACTTATACCCACATATACCTGCTATTTAGTAGGTATTCAGTCACTGAAGGCTGACTGAATGAAGACTGTCACCAGATTCCACAAATAGTCCTTTGGGGTAAGCAGGAGAGCTATGAATAGTGGCTCCGATTTTCAGATGAGTAAACTGAGGCTCAGAAAAGTTAATGAGTACCCGAGGGTCCAAGAAGAATCCAGAACCAGGGGTGAAACTAAATTCCATGTGGTCTTAGCCAGGTATTCTATCTACATCTATGTTGGAGTCCAAGGGCACATTTCTTAGTGTCTACAGACAGGAATCTGAATTTGTGAGTAATGGTTGTGAGTAACCACTGATCTTAAAACCTATTTTCCAGAGAGGTTTTTAAAGGAATATTTGAAAGCACCATACTCAAACATAACTGGGAGCCAGGAAGAGGGCAAGGGAGCATGGAATACCTTAAGGAGACAAAAAAAAAAAATCTAAGATGGTCTCTTCCCCAAAGCTCCAAATAGTCAGGTCAAGCTCAGTCTTAACCTGGCTCTTTGTGTGCTAAATCCATATTTGTAAATGTTTATTCCCACTGACAACAAATAAGGATCTGGTCATTGTCCCTGTCCAGGGCTCACTCCCCCAGTGGACCCTGCAGATGCCAAGTCCCACACATGCCAGAAGTCCATCCTCACAACTGGCAGGCATGTGCTGAACCAGTACTGGCTGACAACAAGACTCTCTCAGGAGTCTGGGCTGCCAGCCTCTATATCCTGGGAGAACTCCCCTTCAACAGCATGAGGAAAGACACAGATGGTGAAATCTGTCTTTGTATGTCCTGAAAAGCCACATCCTGCCAGGATCTTCTTGGCTCTGGATCCAGGTTCCTTCCCTCAGTCTCCCTTCTTGGATCAGGTGGAGATGGAGTCAGCTTCCTGGCTCTTCCAGCTCATCTCTAGTAACTCAGCTCAGCCCACAGTTCTCCCACACTAAGTAAGGCTGTTGACTAGGTGCTAGGAAGAGGAGAAATTGGAGGAGGTAGACCAGAAGGAACCAGGAGCACAGTTATACCCTGCCTGGTTCCTTGTGGTAGACAATATAACTGTTCACCCATCCAGTGCCCCTCACATGGAAGATTATATGCCTTCACCCTGTTGATTTTGACTAGGTCATATCAGTTCTTTTGGCCAAGGAAGCATAAGCAGAAATGACATGTGTCCCTTGTAAGAAGAAGCTTCTAAAATTCCATGTATGGTTTCTGAGTTCTCTGTTCCCTCTGTCAATGCTCCAGATAGAGGCTGCTCACTTAGCTTGGGTCCCAGGCCAAGGCTGAGGTGGGGCAAAGCCACAGCTAAGCCACAATGGCCACATAGCATGATAGAAAAATTAACTCTGTTGTTGCACATGGAGATTTAGCAGTCATTTGTTACCTAAGCAAAACCTAAATTATCCTGACTACCTCTGACTCCCTTTTTGCCCTCCTTCTCCATCTACCCCACTAAGTTGGGCCATGTGCTACCACTCTAGGTTTCCTAAAATAGCCCCTAGTGTTCCTATATTCTAGCATGTACATAGCATGTTAGAATGTGTATATCTGAGGATCCATCCACCAACCTTCACATTCGAGGCTTCTTGATATACACCTGTACAGTTCTTAAGCATATGGGCCTCACTTAAAAATGTCCATTGAAATAAACAGAAGTTATTCATTTTTGAAATCAATGTTTCATATTATCCCTTCTTTAGGGATAATACTACACCTGCCTAAAAATAGAGAGAGGGTAAAAACCAATGGTGCCTTTATAATGCTCCAGGAGAGCAGGGATGATGTGAAGACACTATGGGCTGACTCACCTTTAACATAACACACATTCCTGGAGGACTTCTCCCTTACTTATTTCTTCTATCAAAGTTGGAAAAGCAACCAAGAGTGGTCATGTAATTTGGTCCTAGACAATGAAATATAAGTGGAAATATGAGGATATTCTAAGAAAATGTTTGCTTTTCTGATAAAAAAAGAACTAAAAAGGACTGAGTAGAGATAATGTCACCCATTCCTCGTATTCCTTATCTGGATAAAAATGAGATGCCTGCAACCGGGGCTGCCAATGTGAGAGGGCTATGGGGGAAAAAATGCAGACACCAGCCTCACATTGTTAAGGCTGAGTTTCCTAATTAGGTGAAAAAGTAAACTCAGAGTTGTTTTTCCCATTATTAGGTTTTCTGTTACTAGCAACCAAATATGATACAGAAAACAAGTTTTTAGGTTTTTTTTTTTATTTTTGGAACACCACCTTTGCCATTTGCCTTTATGGTCTAGCTCCTAATGATACTTTAAGACTCAGCTCAGTTGCTGTGTCCCTCCTAAATTCTAGTTTGTATATCAAAGCACACCCCCTGGATCTGTTAGTCTGGATCAGTGAAATAAGCCCATTTCTATGTGGATATACTCACCAGCATGAATTTCTTATGAAGAGGTAGTTTTATTGTCCCTACACTTCTTCCTAGTGATGAATTCTCCCAGATCTTTGATGTCTACTAGATGTTGCCAACTAATCCATTCTCTCTGTATTACACAGAACCTGGGTATCCACTCTGTAGACTGCCAGGGGCCTGGCTGTAATCTGGGGCCAAAATGGGACACCAGGCTAGCAGTAAAATTTCCAAGATCTATCATCTATTTCAGGTTGCTGGATTTATTTGTCGATGAAGATGAGTCTTATTTATTGTATACTCTTGCTGAATTTCTGAATGTCCCCCCAAATTACCTTGCTCTAGTTCTTCTCCTTGTTATCAGATTTGAACTAAATATACCCCCTTCTTCTGCAAAAGCTGCCGATTACAATGCCTTCTCCCTCCCCAAGCTGGGTCATCCCGGAAAACCATCCCATGTCTCATTGTGTAAAATGGTCTTGGGAACTCAGGATCTATGCTCCAACCCCTTGCACAATCTTAGATATAGAGCAAAGAAAAGAATGGCACATCAAGAAGGGGAAGGGATTGTTAAGACGTTTTTCAGAGCCTTGCACATAGAGATCCTGGTATAATCCAGAGCTAATGGACTCAGATAACAAAGGTTTAAATGTTGGCTGGCCACTTATTAGCTGTGCAACCTTGGAAAATTTAAATAACCTCATTGTGTCTCAGTTTCTTGTCTAACAACTGGAGATTATAATAGTAGCTCCTTTATAGGTTGCAGTAAGAATCAGTTAAGCCAACACATGTAAAATGCTTAGCACATTGTCTGACACATGGTAGTTGCTCAATAAATTTTAACTAACACTACTATCAAGCTATAAAGATAGAGGTAAATTTGTTGGTCTCTAGCACCAAAGCCAGGAGCTGCTGTGAACTTTGGAACATGACAAATGCATGCAAGTAGACAATCAAGCCAAGGAATCAGAGAAGAGGGAAGCATAATGTCAAAAATATTAGACTGGTCGAAATGCAATTATGAAAACCAGATTTGTTAACTCATAGGAAATGTCTCTGGAAGGGGATCAAGTAACTCATTTTGGAGAAATAGACTGCAGACTGGAAAGAAAAATGACTAAAAGGAAAAGAAGGTGAGATCAGCGCCACATCAAGAACCCTTTCTCATTACATGACTCGTTTTCCCCGAGATGAGCTCGGTTTAGAATGAAGAATTTGGTCCCCTCCACTGAGATGTTCAGCAGCTGCGATTCATCTGCAATTCCTGTCAAAGAAGTTGGATGCAAGAAGCTGGGGCAGGAATGCAAGGAAGTGACATTGAGAGAGGCCATATTCCCCAGAGGGGCATGGAAATGAGGTCCATGCAGAGGCATCCATGATTCCAACGCTGAAATATAAATTAGGAAGTCTTCACCTTGGGAAGGTGAACCATCAGAATATGCATTTCCTCTGTTGCAACTTGGATCTGGTTAAGGGGCATCATGATTGGGTTGGCTGGATGGGTAGGTCTAAGCCCAGGCCTAGTTCACAGGGTAAGGGACCTCTTATGATTCTTATCTTTGAATTCATAGCAACATTGAATGAGACATAACCCTGGACCTTACACTTGTCTACTTTCCCTTCCCTGGGCCTCAGTTGTCCCCAGTGTGAAGTCAGTGGGGACACTCCAAATCTCCTTCCAGTTTTAGATGGGCATAG
>VMDR010016835.1:0-20726 GCA_007922815.1 Macrotus californicus | reverse complement strand
TTACAATCTAAATCTAATCATAAGGAAACATCAGACAAACTGAAGGAAATTTTACAAAATAGCTGGACTCATCTTCAAAAATATCAAAGTTGCCCTGGCTGGTGTGGCTCAGTTGGCTGGGTGGCATCCCGTCAATGAAAAGTCACAGGTTGGATTCTCCATGAGGCCACATGCTTGGGCTGCACATTTGGCCCCCAGTCAGGGAATGTACAGAAGGCAGCCAGTCGATATTTCTCTCCCTCTTTTTCTCCCTCCCTTTCCCCTCTCTGGAAAATCAAAAATCAAAATAAAATAAAATAATACCGAAGTCATGAAATTCAAGGATAGCTGAAAAATACTCCAGACTCAAGGAGACTAAAGAGACATAACTATATGCAGTGTGTGATTCTGAACTGAATCCTGTTTTACAAAAAAATATTGTTGCATGAATTGGGGAAATGACTGTGGCCTATAGAATAAAGGCAGGAGTGTATCAGTTTATTTCCTGATTTTATTGGTCATGTTGCAATTTAGTAGGATCTTCTTATTTGTAGAAAATGCACATTAAAATGTTTGGGGTTAATGGAGTATTAGCAATTTACAAATATTCAGGAAAAATGTTTCTTTGGTACTGTATGTCTATGTCTGGCTTTTAAAAAAATCCTCACCGAAGAATATATTTTTATTATTGCTTTTAGAAAGAGAGGAAGGGAGAGAGATAGAGAGAGAGAAACATCGATCAGTTTCCTCCTTTATGTGCCCCCACCGGGGATCAAACCCACAACCTTGGTATGTGCTCTGAATGGTAATGGAACCGCCAACATTTTGGTGTATGGGATGACACTCCAACCAAATGAGCCACCAGCCAGGGCTGTCTAGTTTGTTTGTTTGTTATTTTTTTGACAAATTCTTATTGTTTCAATATTTAAAAAAAGCAACGAATAGCAAAATAAAAAGCGTGTGATGTAGCTTAAGCAGGAGCTAGAGGTAAATGTACAGCCTTCACAATCTGTAATTGAAAATAAAAGATGAAAATTAGTGAAGTTAACTATTCTGTTCAGTAATCTAGAAAAGAAGTCCAACCAACTAAACTAAAAAAAATAGTAAGAAGAGGAAAGTAAAAGGTCAAACAACAAAATGAATGAAATAAAAGACAAGAAAGAGCGAGTGTACATAGGGACTCTTCTCCCCCACTGGGCAGCAGTTAGGACTCCCTTGCTTGCTTAGGCTATGGATGCTCTTGCAGAAAGAAAAGAAAAATGAGTTCATGGATTTTTAATTTTAAAACCTTGGGCATTTTTGTATCAAACATGGAGGCCCTAAAGATCTCAAAGCATGATATTAATATCAAAACAAAAGATTTGAGGAAAAAATAAAAAGCCAGTGTTTTTCATCCAATATTAAATAAAGACCCCATAGGCTGAGGAAGGGGAAAAAATAGAAAATAATCACAAGGAAAGCACGGAGCTGAAATATTGGTGGTGTCTCTGTAAAGGGACCTTGGCCCTGACCCTCCCTCGCCTGAGCTGGGAGTAATGCCCATGGTCAGGGGAATCTAGAAGCTAGAGGTATCCAGTCTTGTATCTTGGGGGGAACCCAACAAGGCCTGCAGCCTCAGAGGTTCCCCTTTGCCCGCCATGGCACAGGGGCAGTGGAAGAGAGATGGCAGTGTGGGTGTTCACGTAACCTGTTAGAAAGAGACTCTGTGTGCCTGACACTCCAATGAATCTCTGAAAGAGCCACATAAATTCTATAGGCCCAAAAGGCTGAGGACATTTAGCCTAAGAAAAAGGATTAGGGTAAGGTTAGACAAATGAATAAGGTTTGTTTAGAATGGTGACATCTTGGACATTTGGCGTGGATCAACGCCAGAGAACCAAAACTGGCAGTACATCTCTCAGTGAATGTCAGCATGAACAGATAATGGCTCCCATCCTAGCACCCTGTTTCTTTGTCAACTGTTCTAAACATAGTCCCAAAAGTATCCCAATATCTCCTTTACAAGTTATTAGATGGATGGACAGATGGATGGATGGATGGATGGATGGATGGATGGATGGACGGATGGAGATGGATGGAGATGGATGAAAAAACAAAGGGCAATTCCTAAATCACATCAATCTAAACGTCTGTTTTAGCATTTCATGCAACTAAAAATGCCACTAAGAAAACAGTCAAATTACCCTTATTCGCTCAAGCCCATTCTCACGTGGCTTTCCAACATCATTAGCCACTGCTATTGGGAAAAGAAGAGATCCTTATACGATTTTCATCTTCAGCCGAAATATCCCTGAGATCAGTAGACATAGCAAGTGGCTTTACAAAACCATCTGCTGAAAAAAAATATCATTGAGAGCTTAAGTCACTGAAATGTGTTTTAATAAAGACATTTCTCCCAAGTTTGCTTGTTTACTGAAGAAAATAAAATAAAGGGCATTCTTTTCTGCCCTGTTTGGAATCTTCTCTTTTTATCTTGACCATGGTAGGTTTTTATTGCATGCTCAGGGAGATCTTCGTGGGAGCGAATTTGTAATTCTAAAGCAGTCTATAAATGTACACGCACACAGCATAACCAAACCACAGTTTTATGCACAATTTTTCTCTTTCTCAGACTCTCCAGTTCTTAAAGGAATCTGTGGAGGCAGTGGTGGGTCACACAGCTGTTAGAGAAGTCCGAGGAAAAGAGTACGGCGTGATGATCAGCCTTGGCAGGCCCCACATACAGCGTGATTACATTGTAACACTGTTTGATGCAATCGTATGTTTGATCAGTTTCAAGAGATGAATATCACCTCACTTCAAACAATATGATACAGTCTCATTGTATGGAATTATGGCTGCTGTCAATCAGCATATGGTATAACCCTTAAAGTGCCATCTTTGGGGAATGTCATAAAAATGATTGTAGCACTTGCATTAATTAGTAAGTTTTTGCACTAAAACCAAGCAAAACCTGTTAAGACAATTTATCTGCTGTATCTCAGTTCACTTTTCTCATCACAGAAACGTGTATATAACCCATATATGCATGCATTCTGCTAATTAGCTCAACTTACTAGAGCATGCTAATAAAAACGCTGTCATGAGTATGAGCCTCCTCCCCCTGCCCCATATGGACCAGTAAGCTATATTTTCTATATTTTGCTTTATGTCCCCCAAGTATACCTCTACGTTGAACCAGCTAGCCTGTCAAAGTGAGGGGTGGCTGCAAAGTAAGGACAAACATTCATTACATTATCACTCGGTCTATGTTCTTGACAAATCAAACTCAGAATTTAAGCTCAACAAATGATAGGTAAGTGGCATGCGGATATGTTTTGATATGATAAATATAGACTCTGACTCTTTTGAATGTCATTCGTTTCACTTTATGAACGTTAATTGTTAGAAACGTCATTTTGAGGGAATAGAATTATGATTTTTTTACATTGACTACGGAATATTTTTTCTCTTTATTGAGGTTGTGTTTCCCAGTTATCAGTTCTTTCTTTGACTTAGGCTTTGCCATCGTCACTCTGTTATACCTATTATTTCAATTTTTCCCAGTGTATACACCATTTGAGAGACTGCTGCTTTGACATGGTACATACTAATTTTATCTGAGACGTAACACACTTTCTTAAGGTGATTAATACCTCTAGATTTAACTGTGTTTGTTGACAGTGTATACTTCACTGGAGCCTTTTCCTGAGGAATTCCTCTCCCACCATGTCTCCTGGTACTTTTTTCTCACTTTTCCCCAGTGGCCTCTAAGTCCATTGTCAAGTGAGCAATCACCTGCTATGGTAGACACCTTCTCAGATAGTTCCCAGATGGCTTCTGGTCAAGATGGCGGCATAGGCAGATGTGGCACAACCACATGAAAATTAAACTAAACTATAGAACAACCATCACTCTGAGCCATCAGAAATCTAGTTGAATGGAACCCTACAACTACAGAATTAAATAAACCACATCCATCCAGACTGGCAGGAGGGGTGCAGATGCAGAATGGGCTGGTCCTTACCCATGTGTGGTGGATAAAAATTTAGGAGGGATATTTCCAGAGCAAGGAGTCCAGGCCCCACACCAGGCTCCCCAACCCAGGGTTGCAGTGTCAGGAAGTTAAGTCCCCACAACTGGCTGAAAAAACCAGCGGGAATTGAGTCAGTGGAAGAAACTTCTGGAGCTCCAAGCAGTTCCTCTTAAAGTACCTACACACGGACTCACCTACTCAGACTCACTCTCTCTGAGCTCCAGCATTGGGGTAGCAGTTTGAAAGGCACCAGTAACATATAGGGAGAAACTGGAGTGTCTGGCATCAAGGTGAACAGAGGCCACTGTTCCTTTTCTAAACCCTCACAGAGCCTGCAAATTGGTACCCTATCTGAGACTCCATCAATCTGGCCAACACTATTTGGTTTGCCTCAAATATCCCCAGAGACTCTGCCCCACCCAGCTTACAGGCCCTCTCAAGCTGCTTTTCCATATAAATGGCTGGTCTTGGATTATGCTCCACAACTTCCTAAATTCTATCAAACCAGCAACAGCTGGCCTCAGTGAGCCTGAGGACCGGCACTAGCAGCAGCCAGACTAGATTCACAGCTTGGTTCCGCCTGGAAATCTCCAAGCCCAACACAAATAACAGCCATCTCAGATTGCTTTGTAGCTCAGGCAGAGTGGCCCTGGACAAAACACAGGTAGGGGCTGACCTTGGCCTGTACCACCTGGGAAACCCCAGGGCCTGCACCCCTCACTGGACAGCCACAGACCATGTCAGAGCACCACCACGCTGACCCTGCACAGCTGATCCTCCATAGAGGGCAGAGGTTGGTGGTCAGTGGTCACAGCTAGTCCTCGCAGCTGATTGGCCTGCGTAAATTCCTCCCATTGATCTTCCAACAGCAACCAAGGCTCAACTACAAGAGGAGGGTATACTCAGTCCACATGAAGGGTGCACCTCATGTACCCATCTTGGCTGATAGGGGAGGCTGTGCCACTGAACCTTACAGGATACCTACTACATTAGGCCGCACTACCAAAACATGGAGTCAAAGCATCTCTGACTAATACATAGAAACAAACACAGGGAGACTGCCAAAACGAGGAGACAAAGATACATGGCCCAAATGAAAGAACAGATCAAAACTGCAGAAAAAGAGCTAAATGAAATGGAGATAAGCAATCTATTAGATGCAGAGTTCAAAACACTGGTTATAAGGATGTTCATGGAACTTAGTGAGGACCCCAGCAGCATAAAAAAGATCCAGTCAGAAACGAAAGATACACTAATTGAAATAAAGAACAATTTACGGGAAACAGCAGTAAGAGTAGATGAAGACAAGAATCGAATCAATGATTTGGAACATAAGGAAGAAAAAAAAACAACCAATCAGAACAAAAAGAGGAAAAAAGAATCCAAAAAAGAGGATAGTTTAAGCAGCCTCTGGGACAACTTCAAGAAGTCCAACAGTTGCATCATAAGGGTGTCAGAAAGAGAAGAGGAAGAGTAAGAAATTAGAACTTTATTTGAAAAAATAATGAAAGAAAACTTCCCTAATTTGGTGAAGGAAATAGACATGCAAGTCCATGAAGCACAGAGAGTCCCAAACAAAATGGATGCAAAGAGGCCCACTCCAGGACACATAATTAAAATGCCAAAGGTAGAAGATGAAGAAATAATCTTAAAAGCAGCAAGAGAAAAGAAGCTATTTACCTCCAGGGAAGTTCCCATAACACTGTCAGCTGATTTCTTAAAAGAAATTTTGCAAGCAAGAGGGGTTGGCAAGAAATATTCAAAGTCATGAAAAGCAGGACCCTACAGCCAAGATTGCTCTATCCAGCAAAGCCATCATTTAGAATCGAAGGGCAGATAAAGAAGTTCCCAGATAAGGGAAAGCTAAAGTAGTTCATCATCACCAAACCATTATTATATTGAATGTTAAAGAGACTTATTTAAGAAGAAGATCAAGACTGTGAACAATAAAATGGCAAACAATACAAATCTATCAACAATTGAATCTGTAGAACACTAAGCAAACAAGAAGAACAGAGATAGAATCATCGGTACAGAGAGCTTTTTGATGATTGCCAGCTGGGAGGACAGTGTGGGGGAATGGGTGAAGAGGGGAGGGGATTAAGAGATACAAATAGGTAGTTATAGAATAGCCATGGGGATGTCAAGTACAGTATAGGAGGTGGAGTAGACAAAGAACTTACACACATGACCCATGGACATGAATAAAGGTGTGGGGATTACCTGAGGGAGTGGAGGTTGCTGGGTGGAGGGGGGACAAAAGAGGAAAGATCAGGACAACTGTAACAGCATAATCAGTAAAATATAATTAAAAATATAAAAATATAGAGAACACACACACCAACATGAAAGAGAATTCCCAATGATCCCTGCCTCTCGGTATTCAGAAGCTTGTGTAATCTCTCCTTGAGTATGGGTAGAACCTAGTGACTTGCTTTTAGTTAACAGACTATGACCACAGTTATTAGATGTCACCTTCATTATTAGGTTATAAAAGGCTATACCTTCTGTCTCGCTACTGAAGTGTCTCACTTGTTGGCTTTCTTGGAGAGCCCAATGTGGCGAGGAACCAAGGGCAGCTTCTGGCCAACAGCCAGCAAGGAACTAAACTCTCATTCCAATAGCCCATAAGGAACTGAATCCATCCAATGACTAATGTGAACTTGGAAGCAGACCCTGCCTCAGTTGAACCTTGACATAACTGTGGCACCAGGTGATATCTACAGTCCAGCCTCGTGAGAGACCCTGAAGCAGGGAATCCTGCTAGGATGTGCCCAGATTCCAAGCCCCCAGAAACTGTGAGGTAGTAAATGTGCATGGTTTTAAGTCGCTAACCTTGGGTTAACCTTGGGTTCCTTTGTTACATGGCAATAGACAACTAACAAAACTATTATCTCTTAGTGAACATACTTGGTACCTCAATACAACTCTTTCTATTAAAATCCTCACCTGAGAGAGGATTTCAGAGAGAGAGAGAGGGAAACATCATCTGGTTGTCTCCTGTACATACCTAGCCAGGGATCGAACATGCAATCTAGATACGTGCCCTGACCAGGAATCAAACCCACAACTTTTGGGTGTAAGGAATGATGCTCCAACTAACTGAGCTACCGTGCGGGGCATAGCTCCTTTTGTAATGAGTAGTAAAATAGTGCAGTTGAGTTAGAGATCTTCACAGTTTTACCTTCAAAATATAGTAGTTCTATGCTCACTGGCAGACTGTTGAAGAAGTGCTGACCAGGTCCACAGAGAAACCTGGGGGGTCCTAGGACCTCCCTGCAAAGACCCTCCCATGATTCATGGGGTAAGAGGTATTGACCAGTATTCACTCTTCGGGATAGGACTGTAAAGCTTTGAAATGTAAAGGTGTTATTTCTTTTTCCAAGGCAAGTTTTGGCACACACACTTACGGGGGCTTTGCAAATATTCAATGGTTTGTATTCGTGGCCCCAGTGTCATGTCCTTAGACACATCTGCCTTGTTTCCCAGGTATTTTCACGTCACCACATCATGCCAACAGCTTGTTGCATTCTAGGCTTCATGGTAGAATCGTTAAAAATACCATGAGAGCCTTTAACACATTAAATGTACATGGTCTTACTACCAGTCACTGTCAAGATTTGCAGAATGGGTCCAGCAACAGGGGTACATAATTTGTAAATTATTTTATTATTTATTCAATTATCTACATTAATAGAGGGGAACAGTGATGAAAAGTATTTAGTCAATAATCAAACACTTTTTATTTTGAGTTTATATATCTAATCATATATATATTTACATATATGATTAAATATATACATATGGCTTCTCCTAAGTATGTTCAATGTAATATTAAGACCTTGTTTTCTTGACTCATACCTACTGCTCGTGCAAAGAGACAATCTAGTCGGGTAGGAGAGACAAGTCAGTTTGGCACTGCACATGTTTCATGGGTGGGCCATGTGTGATTTATCAAGAATTGATTTATTTAAAAGGTCCCTAAGTAGTCCAGGATTTAAAACAACAATGGAAAAAAATAAGACTTTTTCCTTATTAGATTAACAAAGATTTTTTAAATGAATTATATCCGGGCTGGGTTATAGGGGAAATGGGTTGGTAGGAGTATAATTTGGCACAACATTTTCAGAGAGTAATTTAATAAAATATTTCAACATTTTAAATTCATTTCATGTCTAGGAATATATGCCAAGAAAATAAATCTGAACTTGCAAAGATGTTAAAAGTTGTTAATTGAAGAACTGTTTATAAGAATAAAAATGTATACAACCCAAATATCTGTCAATAAAGTAAAATACATTATGAAATTTACAAAATAGAGGCCATCCTAGCAAGTTAAAGAGAAACACTCATATTATGAAAAGGTTTCAATGATATATTGTTAAATTTTTAAAGTTAGCCATTGAACAAAACATATATGCTATGGTTCCAGCTTTGTTCAAACAACTGCCCGCTCTCTGTGTGCATGGATAAGCAATGGGGACGCCAAATCATTGAAATGGGTTTTCTCTAATACAGGAATTATTATGAGATATTTGAACATTTTCCAGTGAGCATGCATTATTTATTAGTTGGGAAAGACAGCTATTTTCACTTTGAAAAATTCTGGATGATAATTTTTGCTTTTCCTCTTTCAAACACTGAAAAAAAATTCCACACATGATCCCCTGTTTCATTTTTGTCCTCCAATTTCTCGTTTCTTTTCATTCATTAGCTCACGGAAGCACCTGTCATGTGTCCTGTGCTCGTCTCTGAAGAAATGGTGTCAGAAGAGATAGCCCCTGATCCTAATGAAAAAGACATGTAAATCTCACATGAAATAACGTTTGTAAATGCTCAGTGAAAATGGATGCAAGCTAAGACGGGGTCACAATGGAGGGAGCGATCAATTTAGACTGTGGGACAATTCATCTTTGCAAGTAGGTAGTTCATTCACTACGGAATTATTAATATCTTAAGACTGATTCAATAACACATGTTTTTAAAATAAGTTTTTAGGGCCCAAAATCTTGCCTATGGTGTGCCAAATGTTCAAAGAATACCTTTAGATCCATGTTATTCATTACTATAGTGGCTTTTGAATTTTGGAATTTAAGACTCGAGTTCAAATGATAGAATGTGCAGTAAGACGTCGGAATGGATTTAAAAATTCAAAGCACACAAAACAAGTAAGCAATAACTTCGGGCAGGGCAAGGTTCTATGAGTCTGTGATAAAACATCCAGAGTATCTGAGATAAGTCATTTCACATAGTTCCCAGTGAGCAGAGTTGGTGTTTGAGTAGAATGTCTACATTCTAATTACGCTCGGTAGGTGAACTATATTTGGGTGAGTGCCTATGTAATCCATATGGAACATACATGTGAATATGCTCACATAATGCATACTCATACATACATATTTGGAAATCAAAGATTTAGTAACCACACTCATTCTTCAGCACCGATGTGAAGGTTTTAAATTTATTCCAAAGGGCAAATTGTATGGTAGAGTACCTACTCGAGAAAACATTCCATCAGGACAGACAGCTGGGGAGCTCATTAAATAGCTTAAAGCGACCGGCATCTGATGGCACACCTGTGCAGGTGGGCTGCCGGCTGGGCTGTTTGGGAGGAGACCGTGAGAAGGCAGAATCGTCAGAAACGCATGGCCTCTTTTTGCTTCCAGTGGGGTCAGACAGTGGGGCTCCTCCTACTAAGTGTGCTGCAGGATCCCTACTTATTAAAAAGGAAACAGGAAAACAAAGCTTAACCGACCCATTTCACATGCCTGATGTGGAAATGTGAGAGGCCCTGAGTACATGAGAGTGTTTTGAAAGATTCAAAACAAATTGCAAAATTCAGACATTAATACCAAAGAAAGGGTTTGTGTGTATGTGTGTGTTGAGCAAAATATTTCCACTAAAAATAATATACGAGTTGGGTTAATAAATGTGCGTGACTTGCCAAGAAATGGATTTGTATTAATTATAAAAATTACATGATAATTAATGCATTTATTAATGATCTACCAACCCATATCCATTGAAGGTTTATTATTTTAAGGAGGATGGGCAATTAGCAGTTTGACACCATGAAAAAGAGATAACCAATTGACTGATGGGTCCTCATCAAGTTTAATTTTAATTTGTTTTAAAAGTATCTTCTTTAGGAGTGAGTTTAAATGCACATCACTCTTCTTCCTTTCAGAAAGTGAATATATATGTTGTTTAAAAGGCATATCTGAGCAACAGAGAATGAAGTCTGGCATATGTAACAAGAAATGAGCACATCTTCTAAATGGGCTGGATGGTTGGTGTAAGTTCTATTCTCTCGCACGGTAATATAACAGGATGGCTCTTTAAATTAAGTGAATTTGTATGTCCGCTTTCCCTTAATGGAATCAGTTTTGATATACTCTTTGTTCGTGCTGTTACAAGCTTCAGTCTGAGGGTTCTTTGTATTAACTTTTTAAAGTTACATTACAAAGAGGTTTTAAGAATTCCCAACAGGCTTTTATTTAACCAAAGCTTTTGATCTCCAACCTGCTGGGGCCTAGTGAAATCCTTACCAATTCTCCAGTTAACTCCTCACTATTGGAATTTGAAAAGACCCACCTGAAGGATTGAACTCCCCGTATGGTTTCAGCCATCCTTTAGATCACTCTATTCAAGCAGGCTGTGAGGGGGTCTAGTGCACCCTTTGTGATCTGCTAAGCAGCCTAAGGTGTCCTTTGCATAAGTTGTACTCCCGAGGAAATAAAAATCAGGAGGACACAGACCTATATACCTTATTTCCTGCTATCTTCAGTTAAAGGGGGATCGCAGGGGGTCTGCTTAACATCCTTTGCTACCTAAATACCTTTTGGACATGGGGACTCAATAAAAGGCCTTTCATTGCATCCATTACCCTACTGCGGTGCATAACAAATGAGATTTTAAGGGCTACTTTTTTCCCCTTACAGCTATTTCCATCATTTTCTTTAAAATTTCAATGTAGTATCTGGTGGAAGACTATTTTACAATCTACTTTAAAACTCTATAATGCCAATTATGTTGAGCATCATTTCTAAAGAATTGGGCTTATATTAATACTGACAAATTATAGTTTGAAAATTAAGTAGAAAACTGATTGTTTAAAATATGTTTCATATAAAGCAAATAGTGTTTTTTAATAAGTCTTTTTTTAAGTATAAATGTGCATTAATTTTTTATTTGGCCTCAAACTCCCATTTTTAGAAAAATTTGGCAATTGAAGTTGAAAATATCAATGCCACATAGTAACCTATTTTGGGAAAGAATAACATAGAATTCTAAATTATAATATTTAAATTATTTATTTTATTAAAAACTTTATTGTGCAGAGATTTTAGGTCATGTTAACAACAAGCACGGAAAACAAATAAAACTGCAAAAATACAATATTTGCTGGTAGGTGTGAGAAAAACAGATTTGCCTATGGGCCACTTCTTCATAAATCTTTATCTTTACCTTTCTATCAATGTGGTGTACAGCCTCATCATTATTTAAAAAACGTTTTTTGTACTCTATCTGAATAATTCAAAATCTGCTTGTTCCTGTTACTCTCATTGCCTCAGATGTTACTATCCTTGACAAAGCCTCAATGTAACTTTATGCCAAAGAACCAGAGAGAAATATGCATTTCCAGAAGCTGTAAAATATTTGCCGTTCAGGGCTCACTGCTTGAGGGCGTACTCTATCATGCTACACATGTACCATCTATTGCTACACATCAGAGGTATCAGGATGGTCTCTCCCTGCTTGAACCCTCCTTCTGTGTTGACTACAGATAAAGTAGCCTGGCACTGTCCCAAGTCTGAGTACGTGGTAGCGCTATCGGGCAGCGTGGTCAATCTAGCTTTCAGAAATAACGCTGCCATATCCCTTGAACATGACTCAATTGTTTCATTTCTTGACATTAATTTCTGTAAACATTTGTTACACATCTGATTGGTAATATGTATGAGTAGCTCCCTGATGGAATATTATTTTCTTCAGTTAATAATAACTAATTATATTAAATTAAGATACTATGAATTGTTTTGTTCTGGAGGAAGAGGGCTCAAAGGCTTACAAACTAAGAATGGTGGGAATGGTGAAAAATGGTTTTTGCTTTTTATGGATAATATGTCTTACATATTACATATTGTGCTATAATAATGCCCTATTTCTTTGTAAAAAATGTATTTTCATGCATAGACAAACACTTTAATAAAGTATTTCTTGTAATCTCAAATTAACTGTCATTCACTCTCACAGTATAAGTAGTTACAGTTTAGAGGTGGTTACTCTGCAATACCTATCAGTTTAAAAGATGTGTTATGGAGATCATTTGGAGGGTTATCAGCTGGGAGAGGGATAGGGGAGAATGGGGGAAAACATGCAGGGATTAAGAAATATAAGTCGGTAGGTACAAAATAGACAGGGGTACGTTAAGAACAGTATAGGAAAGGGAGAAGCCAAAGAACTTCAATGTACGACCCATGGACATGAACTAAGTGGGGGAATTGCTGGAGGGAAAGGGGGTACCAGGTGGAGTGGGGCAAAGGGAGAAAAATTGGGATAATTGTAGTGGCATAATCAATCAAATATTTTTTTAAAATTAAAAAAAGATGTGTATCACCTTTGATTGAAAAGAAAATGCACTTAAACACAGCCTTTAGAAGTGCAGCACCGGCACAGCTGTGTAGAGGAGCAGGCCCATCAGCGCGGTGTGGGGCAGTAAAAGTGGCAATCATCCCGAACGTCCAGCGGCACGGGATGGCTGCTGAGACAGCAAACGTCCACGGTAGAGCACTGTCCTGGTCTGCAGCCTTACCAGGTGCAGAGCCGTGAGTCCTCGTTCCACACCGGCAACCAGTCCAGGTAGATCTTGTTAGCATCTTACAGGTTTAGACAGTGAAGTGCAGAGAACTTCAGTAACTTGCCGAAATCGCAGAATCACTAATGGTGGAGCTAGGATTCAAACCCAAGGAAGCCATTTGGTTGCAATGCTCATGAACTTAATTTAAGCCTCTATGATAATGCTGACATATACACAAAGAATGAGACAGTTTAGACATCGTGAAGTGGAAAAGATGTATAAGAACTATAATTTTAAAAATTAAGTCACAAAAAGGAAGTATGGTATGGTGTCATTTTGGTAAAAACTGTATTCATACATTAGAATATTGAGAGAAAAGTTTAAAGGAATGTTCACCAGGTGCTTGTGTGAGAGTTTCTGCAGGTGAGACTCTCATTTTCTACTTTATATATTTTCCCCACATTTTTTTTACTGTTGTTCAAGTACAGTGGTCTCCTTTATCCCTCCACCACTTCCGCCAACCCAGCCATCCCTACTCCCCGCCTTGATCCTACTCCCTTTGGTTTTGTTCGTGTATATATTTCTATAATATTTAGATACTTTATAAAAGCAATAAATATATTTCTTTAAAATGTTAACATGTAGTTATGAGAGTCACAAAAGTAATACATTATTTTATTAACATATGCAGCATTTTTTCAAGACCTCAATGCTGACAGTTAATTTACCTTTAAAAAAAAAAAAAAACAGAAACAAATTACACCCCATAGAATTTTCCTACTATGGACCTTAATACTGCAGTCTGTTTTGAGGGAGAATGGTCTTCTAGGGTAAACAAAGCTGCAATCCGGGCAGGCGCTTCCTTATGTAAGCAAGTTTTGCAAGTGACTTGTCTTACAATTATTGGAAAAAAAAATCCCCGTTCTATCAATAGATTCATACGTCTTTTTATTTCACATTCCCTAGATTGGAACACAAAATGTTTATTCTTTTAAAGCTTTTTAGGGGAGGAGGGTTCTCACAACATTTCTAATATCCCAGAAAACACTTAGCACTTTTCCACTTATAACTGCTATCCGAGCAGACCTCGCATCCAGGCTCCTCGGAGGGAAAATGCCTGTGTATTTTATCCCGAAGTTACAAATGATACTTGATACACTACTAGGCGGAACTCAGCATCTGGGCTGGCTCTACGTCTTGCATTTCAGCATTAAAGCAAAACAAAACAAAAAAACAAATCCGTCATGGGCAATGTTTACAAAAATTCTATTCCAAAGTTCTGCTTCTGGATATCATGATTTTCAAAGGTAATAAATGACGTTTCCTATAATCAAAGGTGAGTCAAGGAAAATGCATCTAAAGGAGTAAATCAGACAAATGAAGACTCGACCCAACACCAAGTGCATTGTCAGAATCACAGCTGCCACATTAACCAGCGAGACCTGAAGGAAAGGCAGCCGGGAAGTCAGGTGTGGAGGCTGGAGAGGCTGTTCCAGCTCCATTGGCAGCTGGCCCTTCAGCTGCTGTGCGAGCCCAGTGTGGACCCAGGGGTGCTGGACTTGGTTTTGAACCACAGGAGGGGGGCGAAGTGGCGTACAACCAATATTGTCAACAGCAAGACAGTCAAGTTGGTGCTAATAATATATTCATGGGGATATGCATTGTTTTGTTCTTTGGACTTTGTGGGAAGGAGGCCCCAGGGAGGGTGCATTCATAGCTCTGAAAGCCTACTCTAGCCCTCTGATCATAGCAACTGGTTGTGGTGCTCCATGTTTCCTTGAACCTTTTAATTCCTACAGGTAGTGTGTCTTATTTACCAAGTAAGGTCTTGCATAATATGGAGAGAGAGGTGAATGCCAGGTTTAAAGGGGAGGTATTAAGGTTAGAAGAGACACAATACTCAGTTTTAAAATGAAAAGGCATTTTTGAATTTGGCATTAATAGAGAGCCATCATGTTCCTTTCTTCAACAGAGATAATAAGTGATGCAAGATAGAAAATAAATTTTCTAATGGCTATAAATTTGCCATTGCTGTGATTAGAAACTCCCTGTGTTTAGCATCAATAATGCTGCTATGCTAGTATCTAATAAAAAATTATATAGTTAGCCCTGGCTGGTGTGGCTCAGTGGATTGAGTGCCAGTCTGCAAACCAAAAGGTCGCTGGTTTGACACCCAGTCAGGGCACATGCCTGGGTTGTGGGGTGGGGGAGACCCTGGTTAGGGGACGAGCGAGAGACAACCCAGCAACATGTCTCTTTCACATGGATGTTTCTCTCCTTCTCTCCCTCCCTCCCCATCTCTCTAAAGTGAGTAAATAAAATCTTTTTTAAAATTATATAATCATAGATCACCTCCTCAAACAAAAATGAATAAACAGAATACATGTTTATGACACGTCATCTTCTAACACCTTTGAATCAGAGTATCCTGCTTGCACAGAGCAGGCACTTCATAGATGTTGGAAACTGAATGCGATTTGCTGAATCTTGAGCTTGTTTTTGCAGCCTGTGTGCCTCCCTAAAGAGCCACCGAGCTGTATGGCCTCCTGATCTGTGTTATCGCACTCTCGCACTGGTGCTGAGACCTGGTACACAAACTTCCTGAAAAGTTTCCTTAATAATTAACACATTAGGCCGCTGTAGTGAACAGCACCTGGTAGGAGACTGAACATAATATGTTCTCAGTAAATGCTTGTTAATTTAATGATAGTCCCTGGGAATTGTGAGACATCACAATACGAGGAATGTGAAAGACATCGTAAGTTCTTAACTTTTAATGGGAGACATAGAAGGTACAGGACAAACACAAATGAAATATAATAGAAATATACTAACAAATATATAACTTAAAAAGAAAGTATCATACATAAAGAACAGGCATTTGGAGTGGCCAGAGGTTAAATTTCCAGTATGGTTCTAATGGAGGAGGTGGACACAATTTATGGTAAGTGCTAACATTCATTAAATACTAATTATTGGCCAAACACAATGTTAACTGCTATAGAAGTGTTGGCTATCCCGCTTAATTTTCACTACAACCTTAAAGTAGGTGATACTATTATTTCCATTCTGTAGGTGTGACAGCCGGGGTTCAAATCCATAAGGTAGCTGCGCAAGGGAGCAAGCCAAGGTCTGCGGCCAGAAACCTCTGGCTCTGTGGCCCCTCATAAGGACACGTGCTACAATCTGAAGGTTTGTTTGGTGTCCCCGCAATATGAATATGTTGAAACTCTAATGCGGGATGCGATGGTATGAAGAGGTGGTGCCTTTGGGAGGTGCTTAGGTCACAGGAGTGGAGCCCTCACCAATGGGCTTAGAGCCCTTATAAAAGAGACCTCAGGGAGCTCCCAGCCCCTCCCCTCACCGGCCGAGGTAGTGAGAAAACGGTTATCTACCAACATGAAACAGGCCTTCACTAGAACCCAACCATGGTGGCACCCGATCTTGTCCTTGCAACCCCCAGAAAAATCAATGTCTATTGCTAATAAGCTGCCCTGTCTATGGCATTTTGTTACAGCAGCCCTAACAAACCCCCAAAAAACCTATCGCATTTGGAAGAACAGGCATGTTACAGTCATGAGTCTGGAGCGTTTTTCAGGCATAGCTGCAGCTGCACATTTAAGGCTCAGTTGAGAACTGCAGTGTCATCTGGCTGAGTGCGCCTCTAGAGATGCAGTTACCTCTTTGCGTCCTCCACGTCCTCCACGGTGGTGTTTGTAGCTCCCTGCTGTTGAGTGCTGCGCCCCTCCAGACCCCCTCTGTGCCTGCTGCTGCTTCCCCTGCTGCTCCGCACTCGCACGCACTCTCTCCAGTCTCCTTTCCCCCTCAGACTTCTGACTACTCAGGGTTTCTTGGGTCACGTGGTCTCTGCTCACTGATTTCTTCCTGCGTGAATGCCTCTTGGTCTCTGCACCTGTCCTCACTATAGATTCCCCTGATGTCTCCTTTCATAGGCCTCTGGGACTGGCTTAAGGGTCAGCTGGCCTGCAGTCATGGCTTTGGGGAGGAATTCCATGTCCTCAGGCCACCTCGGGGACCCAGGCCCCAACAATAGACAGCAACCTTTGGGTAAAGCGCTGATCTCAAGTTGTATTGGATCCGGCACGGTGGTGCGCTTGTGGAGTCCCAGCTGCTCAGGAGGCCGAGGCAGGAGGATCGCTTGGGCCCAGCAGTTCTGGGCTGTAGTGCACTCTGCCGATCGGTGTCTCTACTAAGATCAGCATCAATATGGTGACCTCCTGGGAGCAGTGAGGCCACCAGGTTGCCTAAGGAGGGATGCATCGGCCCAGGTCGGAAACGCAGCAGGTCAAAACTCCCGTGCTGATCAAGTTGAATTGGCATAGCTAGGTCTGATCTTTAATTTTATGCATCCACTTGGCTAGGCTGTGGTGCCTAGTTTTTGACCAAACATCACTCTAGATGTTGCTGTGAAGATATGTCTTAGATTAATATTGAAATCAGTAGACTTTGCATAGAGCAAATTACTCTCAATAATGTGAGTCCCCCTCCAACAGTTGGAAGTCTTAAGAGAAAAGAGTGAGGTTCCCTTTAGAAAACATTTGGCCTCCAGACCGCCTTCAGACCCAAGATGCAGCATCCGTTTACCCCTGGATCTACAGCCTGCTGCCTGCTCTGCAGATTTCAGACTTGCTAGTTCCTACAATCTCATGAGACAATTCCTTAATATCTCTTCACGTATATATACACATCCTCTTAGTTCTGTTTTTGTGGAGAACCCTTATTAATAGATCAGGGTAGTAGGTTCAGAAAGATAGTGACCTCTGATAAGAAAAGGCCTTGTGTTCAAAATAAAGAGAAGTGGTAAGAATGGAAACTAACTAGTTGATCTGAGAAATGAGAGCCAAGACAAAGAATACCTTAAACAAATAAACAGGAGTTGCCTTGCATTGGAACATAGGATATCAGACAGTCAATCCTAAGAGAAGTTCCATAATAGCTAAAACTAGCACTTCTAGTGATATAAAAATAAGTAGAATGGCTTAGTTTCATTTCAGTTAGAGACACAAGTAGGAAGTTTAATTTTATTCAAAGTCTGCTAGATGTCAGACCCTGGTATGTATATAATCTCATTTAATTATTGCAATATCCTGCCAAGTTGGACCCTGAGATTTAAAGAAATAAGCAACTTGTCAATGATTACTTAGAAATTAAGTGATGGACTCTTTACCTGACTATGGCTACCCATTACTTGCTTCAAAGTCCCTTGTGAACCTGCTTTCACCTCAGGACTACTGTGTAGTATACCCTTGGTGGGGACACCTGGCTTTGCTTTGTTTCTTCTCATCTTTTAAATTGCAGCCTGAATGTTCTCTTTTGAGACTCATTTTCTGCTCTTACCAGGCTGAAACAGGACCATTTGTTATAGCTCTCCAAGCTCCTGCTGTTTTTCCTTCATAGCACGTGGAATTATGAGTTTAGGTAAAATCATTTCTTTAATTCAGTTTTTTATAATAGATGGTAAGTTGCATGAGGACAAGAGGGTCACCCATTTTGTTCATCATTTTATCTCCTGAGCTTAGTATCGTATTTAGAATGTGGAACTGGCTCAATAAATCCATATTGAGTAATGGAATTTGAATGAGCTACATCAAGCTAAGGTCATAGTTCATGCTGCCTTCCATTGCATTGTGTGACTTTCTGATTCTTTAAACTAAAAAGTTACAGGTTCCTGACTTCTAAAAAGAAATGGAAAAGTACATGTCCTCCAATCCCAACCCTTGCCTCAATTCAAACTCTACCTAAAAAGCAGCCCATTCTTTAAATATCACAAAACCTTAGAATGAGATTTGCCTTTTCTCTACCTCTTTTTTAGCCCATCAGGCAAAGTTTTAAAACATTTGTATGAACTATGTGATAGCAATTTTTTTGTTCATGCTAAAGGTTTTCAGGAACTATTAAAACAGGTACCTCACATATATTTTTGAATAAATATTGACTAGTCCAAGAAAAATGAGTAACATACAAATACAGAAAAATGTCCTCTTTGAGCCTTTGTGAATTCTAGTAGTATATGTTTATTGATTATGAATGTTATATAAATCTATTATGTTTTATAGAAAACAAATCACTCAGATTAGATTGTGTCTCAGTGACATGGATTTTTAATGCCTTTATTCTTCAGGTGATGCTGACTCTCCAGCAGAAGTCAGTAAGCTAAAAGTCAAAGTGTGTAAAGTCACAGAGGATCGCAATTCTATACTTTTTATTTGCTCTGCCCATTTACAAAAGTATTTCTCAGATTTTGGTAGATTTAAGCATCAGATGTTTCACCACACTTGTAATATCTGTTTCAAACTTGTCAGATAACCTTTAAGGGTGTTCGTGTATTGGAGGTTCAGTTTCAAGTTTGTTCAATCAGTGTCTTGCTACTTCAGTATAATATTTATATTATATTATATTATACTATATTATATTATATATATACACATGCACACACATATAAAATAATGTGTATATGTACATATATATATATACACATGTACATATACTTGTACACAAACACACATATATACTAATATATTTTTTAACCTTCCAGCAATAAATGTAAAATATCTTACATTTTGCAAACTTCAAATAGAATGCGAAATTTGACTTTCTTTTGTGAATTCATATTTTAATTTGTCTAGTCTATGACTCATCATTAATGCTAAATGTGGATTCTGCATACACACAATTAAACCTTCATATGTAATATTTTTCTTCAGCAGGTGAGAATGTGCTTAGATAGAAGTCACATAAAACCCAAAACTTGACTTAAACAAAGACACTGCATCATCTCCTTAAAATGTTTGGAAAGAAGTAGCTGATGGTCTTGGGCGTCAGGAGAGATTTTCACGTAGTTCTCTTGGTTCTTTCCTCAGCCATGTTGCTTCAAGGCTGCGAGATGGTTGATACACATCTAGACACAAAGAAAGTGAAAGGTTTTCCAGAGTCTGTATTAGCTTTCCCGCCACTTCTCACTGGATAGCCGGATAGATCTGTGTCATATTGCCTTTTCTAGTATCAAGGGAATCAGGACTGCATTGAGGTGGGCATATTGCCAACCTGATCAAAATTGGTATTCTCTCCTGTGGGGGAGAAGGAAAAGGATGGCTGTTGGAAAGTCAGTGAACGGTGCTGCCAGAGACTCCTTTGAAAACAAACCCTGTCCTAAGTAACAGCCGCACTAGAATCAGTGACACCCAGTGCCTAGTGCAGGGGATTCATGAGGATGCGAGAAGGGAGACCTTACAGTGACTCTTCCCCAGACTCCTGTCGCCACTTCAAAGACTCACGGTTTTTCTTTTTGTTAAAAAAAAATACCATCACTCTAATCCCTCATCGTATACACAATGAAATAAAAAAACTAGAGAGGATAAATCAATCATATAAGATCACAAAATTAGTGGCAGATCTAGAACAAAATCACAAATTTCCTGATTTAGTCCAATGACCTTACTGTGTACCACACACGCTCTCTTTACTTGCCTATTCTTTGTTGCATAATTTGTCTCGAGGGGGCAACTACAAGCGAGCCCTCTCTCTTCATTTTAGCTGTTCGCTGCTAAAGAATCCTGTCCTCTCCAAGGGGAATCCCCCAAATTATTATTTCCAAGCCTTCCTTAAAAATTATTATAGAAACATGAGTATTGGCCAGTAGGTTTCAAGTGTTAGTTCTAATTCCCTTTACTTTTGCTGTGATTAGTGAAATATTTGAAATGTTTTATTATCTATGATTTTAAATCATATTTCTATTTGTCATATTCCACTTTGTAAATTTTCCCTATTCCTACTTAGATATATTATTTTACCTTGTTTTTTGTTATTAAATGAAAGTTATATATTCTATTTCTATTCTTCAATAGTGCTCATGAGTTTTCTAACAAGCATATTTGACATATTTGTTTTAATCTCCAGTCACTACACTCTTCT
>VMDR010016834.1:0-20750 GCA_007922815.1 Macrotus californicus | reverse complement strand
ATAGTACCAAAAAGCCACTTTTAAAACATTGTATATCTTTTCATACCTTTTTCTATGCTTATTTACAAAAAGGGGATCCCATTATAAATACTGTTTTGTAAACTGTCTTTTTTACTTAATAATATGTCTTGAAGTTGTTAATAAACATGCATCTTTAATATCATTTTTAAAAAATCTTTGTATTCTAAATTTTAAGTGTTTCTCTTTTCATTTTTAATGCTCTATCTAGGGAATTCTGTGAGACTCATACACTTAACCACTGTGTTACTTAAGACTCTCCAAGAAGCAGATACCAGGATGGGATCAGATGTGCAAGAGCTCTTTTGGAAAAACACCTGTGAGGAGGCTAAATGGGGAGAAAACCTGTGGAAAGCGGAGCACTGATACGTTGTGAAGGAGAGGAGGGACATGTGTTCAGTGGGACACACCTTGGAATGCAATGCAGTGTAAGAAAGTTTTTGATGAGCCGATGGAGAGTCCTCAGGCCAAAGTCACCTGTCAAAGGAGTTTTGTGTCTCACAGCAACAAGCCTGCCTAAGTCTCCCCGCCACAGCTCAGTTATTGGGTAGGAGCAACCTGTGGGAAGTGTGGCAGATTCATAGTGCAGCAGCTGGGGTGTCAGTATTATTCTCAGAGATCTGAGAAGCAGTCTCATGGCTGCCACAAACACCATCTGTGCTTTAAAAAACAAACAAAAAACCTTGGTACTATTCATTCATTAATTCATAACACATCGAGGGCAAAATGAGAATATGATGTGCTGCTCACATTCTAGTAATTGGCTTCAATTTGAGTGGATTATCATGAATAATGCTTCAGAAATTAGGAACAGAAATAGATTTCTAAAATCTCCTGAGGCAGATCTTCAGAGTATGGCTTCATTATTTTGTTTGAAATGATTTTTCAGATTCTAAGGTGAGTTCTAAGGATGGGGTTTGGGTTCTTCCTCTTTCAGTAATACTCATTCCTGTATTTTACCTAATACAGAAAATCTGAGTGATTTTAATATAATAAACTAAAATCCATAAGCTGTGAAACAATAACTGCATTTCTAAAAAATATTTTTGAGCCTCTGCTGATGTGGCTCAGTGGATTGAGTGCCGGCCTGCAAACCAAAAGGCCTTTGGTACAGTTCCCAGTTGGGGCATGCACCTGGGTTGCAGGCCAGGTCCCTGGTTGGGGACATGCATCCAATCAAACATCAATGTTTCTCTCCCTCTTTCTCCTTCCCTTCCCCTCTCTCTAAAAATAAATAAAATCTTTTAAAAAAATAAAAAATATTTTTGGGAGTGAGAATAATGTACACATCCTCAGGTACACATTTTTCCTTACTTTTCTATAATGTATCCATGTATATATAAGTTTTCTGTGGCTGATGTAACAAATTACCACAAACTTCATGACTTAAAACAACACAAATTTATTATCTTAAAGTTCGGGAGGTCAGAAGTCTGAAATGAGTCTCACTGGTCTTAAGTCAAGGTGTTGGCAAGGCTACATTTCTTCTGAAGTTCTAGGGAAAAATCTATTCTCTTCACCACTTCTGGAAGTTGCCCACATTCATAGGTGTGTAACTCTCTTTATCCTGATCAGCAATGTGGGTAGAATTCCCAGAGCATATCCCTTTTCTTCTCAGAGACAGATTCTGCTTCTGTTGTCATCTTTCTATGACTTTTAAAAAAATTGTTTTTAGAGATAGAAAAGAAATATCAACTTGTTGTTCCACTTATTTATGCATTCATTGGTTGATTCTTACATGTGCCCTGACTGGACATTGAACCTACAATCTTAGCATATTAACCAACTGAGCTTCCTGGCCAGGGCTTTCTCTGACATTTGACTTCTGCCTTGTTCTACTTTTAAGAACCCTTGAGATTATATTGGGCCCACTGGGATAATCCAGGATAATTTTATTTTTAAGTCGACTAATTAGCAACCTTTATGCCATCTGCAGTCTTAACTCCTCTTTGCCATGTAACCTCACATATTTCCAGGTTTCACAGATTAGCATATGAACGTCTTGGGTGGTGGGTAGGGGGGCATAATTCTCCCTAACACAGGGGTTACAGCCAAGGCCTCCAAGACAATATCAATTAGAAACAGTTCCAGTGTCTCTTAATCTTCTTCTGGACATTCATGGAAATGATTCTATAGATTTATTATTCCTGGACTATTTTTCATAGCTTTTGGTACCCATATATTATCATACTAAGAAAGTTATCTTTTAGTCCTATGGTTCTCTTATATAATATTTCATCATAAACCACCCAAAACTTAATGATTTAAAACAACTACATATTATTATCTATCTTGTCTCTGTAGGTTGACTGGCTTAGCTGGATTGTTCTTCCTTGGGGCTTAACCAGGTGGGATATCCAATATGATAGTTTTACTCACAAGCCTGGGGCTTCTGTGCCTCTCTATGAAGCCCTTCTCTCCCACAGAGTAGTTTGACTATATAGGTAAACCTCAATCACTGTGTATGAGATGCTGTGCAGGGGCTGTCCCCTGAGGCAGAGTTGTTCCCAGCAGGGTCTGGTGCCTGCTGAATCCCACTTTGGGTGTGCTGCTTATGTGGCTAGTCAGGTCAAGCTCTGTTGTGGTCTGAATCCCACCAACGATTGTGTTGGCTTTGAGTCCACTTGGGCAGGGCTCAGGTGCAGGTCGATGTCAGACATTGTAACAGGCCTTGGGCTACCTGTCTGGCACTACGCTGATTACTATTTGTTAATCACATTTTTTAGTCTGTTAATGTTGACAGAGTTTAACATGTGGGTTGTTTTCTAACATGTGTCCTTGGGCTCAGTTGGTTGGGCATCATCCTACAAAGCAAAATGTTCAATTCCCAGTAAGGGCATATACCTGGGTTGTAGGTTCGGTCCCTGGTCAGGCACATTTGAGAAGCAACCAGTTCATGTTTCTCTCTCACATCGATGTTTCTCTCCCTTTCTCCCTCCCTTCCCTTCTCTCTAAAAAATAAATAAAATCTGAGACGTGCTCTGGGATCAAGACCTGTAGAAGAAAGAGGAGTGGGCAGGAGATCATCAGGCTGTGGTGGGGTGCCCGACATCCCGGACCTCGTGGCAGCTCTGGCTGAGTTGTTCCTGCAGTGGGCCATTTGTTTATACATTCCCCCAGTCATTTGGATATGGGTTGTCCCTGGATGGGTATGACATTGGATGAAGCTGAAACCATTCTCTATGGGGCTGAAGGCTAAATGAAAGCTGTACAGTAGTCCCCCTTATCCACTAGAGCTACATTCTAAGACTGCCAGTGGAAACCTGAAACTGTGGATAGTACCAAACCCTATATATACCATGTTTTCTTCTTTATATACATAGCTTTTCACTTAAAGGAAGCACTTTATAGCTTTTCTTTGGTATTCGTGAATTGCCAGTATCACTATTTTTGAGCTTTGGGGCTATTAAGTAAAATAAAGGTTAATATTTTACTTTAACACAAGCCCTGTGGTACTGTGATAGCCCATCTGATAACTCAGATGGACATTAGATGACTAAAGGTTAGGGAATATACAGAGCATGGATTTGCTGGACAAAGGGATGATTCACATCCAGGCAGGACAGAGCCGGACAGTGAGATTTCACCACACTGCTCAGAATAGCATTTTGAATGGTTCTCAAATTTTCCACTTAATATTTTTAGGCCATAGTTGACTAAGAGTATCTGAAACTGCTGATAAGGGGGGACTACTCTATGGCACACTCAGCAGCTGAGATATCACCCTTCCTTGAAGGTGGATTTTGGCTCTGCCTCTCCATGTCTCTGCCACAAGGTTTGTAGTACAGTTGACCCTTGAACAACACATGTTTGAATTGCACTGTCCACTTGCACATGGATTTTAAAAAATATATAGTCAGCCCTTCCTATTGCTAGGTTTCACATCCACAAATTAAGCCAAAAGTGGATTGAAAACAGTATTTTCTATCTGTGGTTGGGAATCAGCAGATGCAGAGGGCTGAATTTAGGTACTGTTATATACCATTTTATTTAAAGGACTTGAGCATCTGCAGATTTTGGTATCTTGGGGGATCCTGGAATCAATTCCCCTTGGATAGCAAGGGATGATTGTAGTTAAGTTTTTTGGGAAATTAAAACTTATGTGTGGAGGATTTCAAGATGGCTGCAGAGTAAGTAAAAGCTACACTCACTTGCTCCCAGCCCCAAGCCAGATTTACAGCTTTAATCAACGTGAATAACCAACTGAACGGAAGTATTATAATGAAAGATTTACAAAAGAAGCCACATAGACTGGTAAGAAGGGTGGAGACATGGAAAGGGCTATCTCCCACACCCAGGTGTGGCAGCATCCAGAGGTATATCAGGGCTGAAAACCTCCCTCCCCCCAGGAGTGTGAGGTCTCAACCCCACTGTGCAGGGATCCCCCAACCAGAACAACAGAAATGGGAAGAGGAGCCTGCACAGTATCTGGTGGTAAAAATCAGTGGGGAGTCAGTCTTCCTGGGAGACCCATACCCCACCTTTTCAGGGATGAGCATTCCTATTGTTACAGCACCAGCCTGAGGAGTGTACTGCCCCATCTCCCACTGCTAATGAGGCCACTCTGCCACACTCAGGTTCTGTGGAGGGGTCTGCTGGCTGCAGCGATCAGTTACTTGGGGGACCTTCGTTTTCTGGGAGGCTCTTAGCAGAGACCCAGACAATGACTAAATTGTGTGGCTTTGGAAAGATGGCCACTCACCCCATCTCAAGTGCACAACCAGCACCCCTCACCCCACCTGTCTGGTCCTATCTTGCTGAGTTCAGCTAAGCAGAAGAGCAGAGTGCCACACACAGGTGGGACTTTCAGGTCCTGTCTTCCATGGAAGCTTTTGCCCAGGGACCAGACAGGTGGGGGCTGGGGTGTGTGGCTATATTCCAAGGGTAAGGGCCACTCCTATTGCCCCAGCAAACTCAGCCTGCATTATTCCAAGAAGGGGAAGAAGTGCCTGCCCCTATCCCACAGGCTTGTAGGCACCGCCCTCAATGAGAGACTGTTTGGATCAGTCTTGCCAAGTCCCCACTGGGCTGAGTTCCAGGGAGAGGAAAGAAGAACAACTCAGAGCTGGGACCTTCAAAGGGTGAGTCACTCAAAGGCTATGGTCTGGAACTGGAACAAAGTGCTTAGCCCCCTCGTGTAGACAGAGCTGGCATTACCCTCAATGGGGAACTCTTGATCTGACCCCTTGATCCTGGAGCAGCTGAGCTTTCTCCTGCAGAGGGGATGACTAGCTTCACCCAACCTGAACTCACAGTAGAGTTGGAGACTCTGGCAAAGACTGAGTGCTTTGACTCTAGAGTAGGGGCCACTTTTCCCTCATTGAGTGCCTGACTATGTGATCTCCAAGAAGGGGACCCACTAGTCATCCTCCTGACCCTGGTTGTTATACCCTACCTGTCTCACAACCTGTGGAAGGAACTGTGTGCTTCCTGTCCAGCCTGGGTCCACTCTACAATCTTCGGAAGGCTCTGGAGGAAAACCAGGCAAACTTGGGGAGGTGGAGTAGGTGACACGTGGAGGCAGACCTTAGGGAACCTTGATCCTTTTAAAGATCTGCCCCCAACTCTAAGTTGGAGGAAGCCCAGCCCATCCCATGCATGCCCAGGTTCTGTAAATGCAGCCACAAATAGTAATTGGCATAGTGCCACACAGGTAGCCCAAGGCCTGTTACAATGTCTGACATCGACCTGCACCTGAGCCCTGCCCAAGTGGACTCAAAGCCAATACAATCGTTGGTGGGATTCAGACCACAACAGAGCTTGACCTGACTAGCCACATAAGCAGCACACCCAAAGTGGGATTCAGCAGGCACCAGACCCTGCTGGGAACAACTCTGCCTCAGGGGACAGCCCCTGCACAGCATCTCATACACAGTGATTGAGGTTTACCTATATAGTCAGCCTGAAGGGTTAACTCCACCCATGAAAGAGCCAACATCAGTCAAGACTCAACTACAATAAGAGGGAGCACATAACTCACAAGAAATATTCCTGGAGCATGAAGCCCAGTGTTCCACTGGTGATATGGAACATTGTGCCACTGAGCTCAACAAGACACCTTCATCATAAAGCCATCGTAAAAAGTTTGGGAGTCATAGCAGATCTACCTAATGTACAGAAACAAAATGGAGAGACAAATATGTCCAAAATGAAAGAACAAGAGAAATTCCCAGGAAATGAATTAAGTGAAATGGAAGCAACCAAAATGCCAGATGCAAAGTTTAAAACAATGTTTATGAGGATGCTCAAAGACATTAAGGGAGGAGTGGATGATCTCAGTGATAACTTAAACAAAGAGATTGTAAGCATTAAAGAGGATATAGAAATCATAAAAAAGAACCAATCAGAAATGAAGAATATAACATCTGAAATAATACGCTAGAAGGAATGAAGCAGAGGATTGAATCAGTGTTTTAGAGGGAAAGGTAACAGTAAGAACTCGAGTAGAACATCAAATAGAAAAGAGCATTTGAAAAAATAAGGAAAGGAAAGTCTAAAGGACCTCTGGAATAACATCAAGTATAGCTACATCTGTATCATAGGGGTACCAGCTGGAGAAGAGAGTGAGCAAGGAATAGAGAACCTGTTTGAAGAAATAATGGTTGAAAACTTCCCTAACCTGGTGAAGAAAAAGTCACATAAGTTCAGGAACTATAGAGTCCCTATCAAGATGAACCCAAAGAGACCCATTCCAAGATACATCATAATTAAAATCGCAAAAGTTAAAGACAAAGAGAGAATCTTTTTTATATAATTATTTAACTTGTTCAAGTAAAATCTCCACAAAAGCAGCAAGAGAGAGACAGTTATGTAAAAGCGAGTTTCTGATTTCTCAAGGCTATCAGCTGATTTATGAATAGAAACACTTCAGGTCAAAAGAAATTGGCATGAAATATTCAAAGTGATGAAAGCAAGGACTTGCAACCAAGACTACTATATCCAGTAAGGCCATCATTTAAAATTGAAGGTGAAATAAAGAGTTTACCAGCGCCCCCCCCCCCAAAAAAAAATGCTAAAGGGGTTTATTACCACCAAACCAGTATTGCAAGAAATGGTAAAGGGCCTGCTTTAAGAAGAAGAAATAGAGGAACACAGGTATAAAGAATAAAATGGCAATAAATACATACTTATGAATAATAACCTTAAATGTTAGATGCATTAAATGTTACAACCAAAAGACATAGGGTAGCAGAATGGATGAGAAAACATGGCCCATGTATATATACTGTCTACAAGAGAAACAACTCAGAACACAAGATGCACTCAGTCTGAAAGTGAGGGATGGAAAAATATTCCATGAAAATGGAAAGAAAAAAATCTGGGGCAACAATACTTATATCTGACAAAAATAGACATCAAAACAAAGGCCAAAACAAGAGACAAAAAAGGTCACTACATAAGACTAAAGGGATCAATCCAACAAGAGAATATAACTTTTGTAAACATATGCACCCAACATAGGAGCACCTAAATAGATAAAGAAAATTTTGGTGGAATTTAAAGGAGATCAACAGCAATACAGTTATAGTAAGGGATTTTTAACACCCTACTGTTGTCAATGGATAGATCCTCCAGATAACAAATCAACAAGGCAACAGCAACCTTAAATAACACACTAGATTGGATAGATTTAATTGATATTTACAAAACATTCCATCCCAAAGCAGTAGAATATACATTTTTCTCAAATGTACATAGAACATTCTCAAAAATAGACCATGTGTTAGGACAAAAAATAAGTCTTAACAAATTCAAAAAGATTGAAATCATATCAAACATCCTCTCTGACCACAATGGTATGAAACTAGAAATCAACCTCAAGAAAAAAAACTCAAAAACATTCAAACACATGAAGGCTAAAGAGCATGTTATTAAACAATGCATGGGTTAACAATGAGATCAAAGAAGAAATAAAAAATTACCTGGAAATAAATGAAAATGAACTCATGACAACTCAAAATCTATGGGACACAGGAAAAGAAGTCCTGAGATGGAAGATCATAGCATTACAGGCCTACCTAAAGAAGCAAGAAAAATCACAAACAATCTAACCCTACACATAAAATGACTAGAAAAAGAGATGTAAATAAAGCCCAGAATAAGTAGAAGGAAGGAAATAAAAAAGAACAGAGTGGAAATGACAGAGAGACTAAAAAAAAAAACTACAAATAATCAATGAAACCAAGAGCTCATTATTTGAAAAGATAAACAAGCCCTGGCTGGTGTGGCTCAGTGGATTGAGTGCTAACCTGTGAACCAAACAGTTACTGGTTTGATTCCCAGTCAGGGCACATGCCTGGGTTCCTGGCGAGGTTCCAGGTGGGAGGTGCATGAGAGGCAACCACATACTGATGTTTCTCTCCCTCTTTCTCTCCCTTCTATCCCCTCTCTCTAAAAAAATTTATTAATTTAAAAAAGATAAGCAAGATTGGCTAGAGTTTAACTATACTCATCAAGGAAAAAAGAGGACATAAAAGAGAGATAACAATGGACACCACAGAACTACAAAGGATTATAAGAAAATAGTATGAACAACTATATGCCAAAAAATTGGACAACCTGGATGAAATGGGTAAATTCCTAGAAACACCCAAAGTTGAATCAGGAAGAAGCAGAAAACCTGAATAGACTGATTACAACTAATGAAATTGAAGCAGTAGTAAAAAAACACCCAGCAAACAAAAGTCCTGGACTGGGTGGCTTTACAAACATTCAAAGAACTAATACCTAAACTTCTCAAACTGTTGCAAAAAATCTCAAGAGGTGGGAGAACTTCTAAGCTCTTTTTACAAGGCCAGCATTATTCTTATTCCCAACCAGATAAATACATTGCAAAGAAAGAAAATTATAGACCAATATCCCTGGTGAACATTGATGCTAAAATCCTCAGCAGAATACTAGTAAATGAGATCCAGCAATACATTAAAAAGATCATACATCATGATCAAGTGGGATTCATCTCTTGGGTGCAAGGTTGGTACAATATTTGCAAATCAATAAATATGATACACCACATAAACAAAATGAAAGATAAAAATCACTTTACATATCAATAGATGCAGCAAAAGCATTTGATAAAATCTAGCACCCATTTATGATAAAAACTCTCAGCAAAATGGGAATAGAGTGATCACAACTCAACATAATAAAGGCCATATACGAAAAACCTACAGCCAACATTGTACTCAATGGGCAAAAACTAAAAGCATTTAAGATCAGGAACAAGACAGGGATGTCCATTCTCACCACACTTATTCATATAGCACTGGAAGTCCTCGCCACAGCAATCAGTCAAGGGGAAATAAAAGGCATGGGAATTAGAAAGGAGGAGGTCAAACTGTCATTATTCACAGATGACATAATATTGTACACTAAAGTCTCCATCAAAACACTACAACATCTAATGAATTAATTTGGCAAAGTAGTAGGATACAAACTTAATATTCAGAAATCATTGGCATTTTTGTATACCAATTATCAGAAAGAGAAACTAAGAAAATCCCATTTACTATTGCAACAAAAAATAAATAAATAAGGTACCTATGAATAAATTTAACCAAGGAGGTAAAAGACCTGTACTTGGAAAGTATAGGACACTGAAGAAAGAAATTGAGGAAGATACAAATAAGTAGAAGCATATACCTTGTTCATGGATTGGAAGAATTAACATCATGAAAATGTCCATTCTACGCAAAGCAATGTATAGATTCAGTGCAATTCCTATTCAAATACCAATGGCATATTTCACCAATCTAGAACAAATATTCCTAAAATTTATATTGAACCAATATAACCTTGAGTAGCCTCAGCAATCTTGAGAAAGAAGAACAAACTTGGAGCTATCACAATACCTGATATCAAACTATATTACAAGGCCACTGTAATCAAAATAGCCTGGTACTGGCATAAGAACAGGCATTCAGATTAATGGAACAGAAGAGAGAGCCCAGAATTAAACCCATGCCTTTATGTCAATATTTGACAGAGGAGGCAAGAACATACAATAAAGTAAAGACAGTCTCCTCAGTAGTATTGGAAATACTGGACAGGTACATGCACACAAACAGAGGCCACTAACTTACAACATACACAGTATAAATTAAAAATGGATAAAAGACTTAAATGTAGGTTGCGAAATATAAAAATCCTAAAAGAAAACATAGGCAGTAAAATCTCAGATATCTCTCATAACAATATTTTTGCTGATATATCTGCTAGGGTAAGGAAAACAAAGGAAAAAATAAACAAATGGGACTACATCAAACTGAAAAGCTTTTGCACAGCAAAAGAAACCATCAACAAAATGAAAAGGGAACCCAGTGAATGGAAGAACATGTTCGCCAATGATACATCTGATGAGGGGTTAATTTCTAAAATATACAAAGAACTTATATAACTCAACACCAGGGAAGCAAATGATTTAATTAAAAATGGGCAACGAATCTGAATAGGCACTTCTCCAGAGAGGACATACAGATGGCCAATAGAAATAGGAAAAAATGTTCAATGTCACTAATCAGAGAGATGGAAGTTAAAACCACAATGAGATATTACCTCACACCTGTCAGAATGGCTCTTCTCAATAAGTTAATAAACAACAAATGTTGGTGAGGATGTGGAAAAATGGGACCCTCTTGCACTGTTGATGTGAATGCAGACTGATGCAGCCACTGTGGAAAGCAGTACAGTTTCCTCAAAAAATTAAAAATGGACCTGCCTTTTGACCCAGCAATCCCACTTCTAAGAATATATCCTAAGAATCCTGAAACACTAATTTGAAAGAGTATATGCACCTGTATGTTCATTGCAGTGTTATTTATAAGAGCTGAGTTTTGGAAGCAGCTGAAGTGCTCATCAGTAGATGAGTGTATAAAAAAAGCTGTGGTATATTTACACAATGGAATACTATGCAGCTATAAAAAAGAAGTAACTCTGGCCTTTTGCCACAGCATGAATGGACCTGGAGATTACTTTAGGTGAAGTAAGCCAGTTAGAGAAGGTTAAATATCATATGATCTCACTTATATGTAGAATCTAATGAAAAAAATAAACCAAAGAGAAACAGAAGTATGGATACATGGAACAGACTGACAGCTGTCAGTGGGGAGGAGAGAGAGGGTACTGGATGAAAGAAGGTGAAGGCATTAGCCAAAAAACAAATGTACATAACACATAGACACAACAGTGTGGTGATAGCCAGATGGAAAGGAGAATGAGGGCTAGGTGGAGGTGGGCAAAGGGGTGGAAAATGGAGCCACAAAGATATTTGCTTGGGGTGATGGGTGCATGATGCTCTGTGCAGATGATGTTTTATTGAGTTGTGCACGTGAAACCTGTGTGGTTTGTGAACCAGTGTCATCCCAAAATTCAATTTAAATAAGTAAGTAAATAAAATCTAAAGCAGGAAAAAAGTTATACACGGATTTTGACAACCTGGAGGTCAGCACACCTAACCCCTGTTTTCAAGGGTCAGCTGTAGAGTATGTATAATAGTAAACTCTGGAAACAACCTAATCCCATCATACAGTAATCAGTAAATGTATGTGGTATAGTCATATGATGGAAAAAATACACAGCAACAAAAATGAATGAACTAACACTACATCTGACAAGAACTAGAGTTACCACCGTCTGTTAGCATGGTTAAATTTCAGAAACATGATAAGAGAAAAAAAAAAATCACACAGATAAAAACATGTATATTACACTCCAGCCAAGATGGAGGCATAGGTAGACACACTGGGCCTCCTCGCACAACCAGAAGAAGGACAACAACAAATTTAAAAACAAAAACCAGAACTCACAGAAAATCGAACTGTATGGAAGTTGGAAGTCCTACAACCAAGGAGTTAAAGAAGAAACATTCATCCAGACCGGTAGGAGGGGCAGAGATGGGCAGCTGGGTGAAGAGGACTCATGACAATGCGGCAGCTGGAAGAGTGAGCAGTCCCACATTTGTGTGCAGATAAACTGGGAGGAACAATTGGGGAGTGAGAGAGACCACACAACCCAGGGTTCCAGCACAGGGAAATAAAGCCTTAAAACCTCTTACTGAAAAAACCTGTGGGGTTGCGGAGGCGGGAGAAACTCCCAGCCTCACAGGAGAGTTCATTGGAGAGACTCATAGGGTCCTGGAACATACTAAAACCCACCCACCTGGGAATCAGCACCAGAAAGGCCCAATTTGCTTGTGGGTAGCAGAGGAAGTAACTGAAAGCTGGCCAAGAGCTGAGCAAGTAGCATTGTTCCCTCTTGGACCCCTCCCCCACATACAGTGTCACAACACAGCAACATGGATTGTCACACCCTGGTGAACACCTAAGGCTCCACCCCTTACTATGACACACGTGTGCCGAGGAAAAAACATACAGCCCAAGTGAAAGAACAGATCAAAGCTCCAGAAAAAATACAACTAAGCGACGAAGAGATAGCCAACTTATCAGATGCACTCTTCAATACACTGGTAAAGAGGAAGCTTGCAGAAATGGAAGCTTGCAGAAATGGTTGAGTATGGTCGAAAATAGAGGAAAGTGAAGGCTATGGAAAGTGAAATAAAGGAAAATGTACAGGGAACGAACAGTGATGGGAAGGAAACTGGGACTCAAATCAACGGTTTGGAGCAGGAGGAAGAAAGAAACATTCAACCAGAACAGAATGAAGAAACAAGAATTCAAAACAATGAGGAGAGGCTTAGGAACCTCTAGGACAACTTGAAATGTTCCAATATCCGAATCATAGGGGTGCCAGAAGGAGAAGAGGAACAGCAAGAAATGGAAAACTTATTTGAAAACATAATGAAGGAGAACTTCCCCAGTCTGGCAAAGGAAATAGACTTCTAGGAAGTCCAAGAAGCCCAGAGAGTCCCAAAGAATTTGGACCCAAGGAAGCACACACCAAAGCACACCATAATTACATTACCCAAGATTAAAGAGGAGAGAATCTTAAAAGCAGCAAGAGAGAAGGAGACAGTTGCCTGCAAAGGAGTTCCCATGGACTATCAACTGATTTCTCAAAAGAAACTTTGCAGGCAAGAAGGGGCTGGAAGGAAGTATTCCAAGTCATGAAAGGTAAGGACCTACATGCAAGAGTACTCTATCCTGCAAAGTTATCATTTAGAATGGAAGGGCAGATAAAGTGCTTCCCAGATAAGGTCAAGTTAAAGGAGTTCATCATCACCAAGCCCTTATTATATGAAAAGTTAAGGGACTTATCTAAGAAAAAGAAGATCAAAACTATGAACAGTAAAATGACAACAAACTCATAACTATCAACAAACAAACCTAAAAAACAAAAACAAACTAAGCAAACAACTAGAATAGGAACAGAATCAAGAAATGGAGATCACATGGAGGATTATCAGAGGGTAAGTGGTAGGGGGAGAGAGTGAGAAAAGGCACAGGGAATAAGTAGCATAAATGGTAGGTAGAAAATAGGAGAGGTTAAGAATAGTGTAGGAAGTATGGAAGCCAAAGAACTTATATGTACAACCCATGGACTTGAGCTAAAGGTGGGGAATATGGATGGGAGGGAGTGTGCAAGGAGGAGGGGAATAAGGGGGGGGGGGAGAATGGGACAACTGTAATAGCAAAATCAATAAAATATATATTTTTAAAATGTATATTATTATAAAATTTAAGAACATTAGTCCTGGTTGGTATGGCTCAGTGGATTGAGAGCCAACCTGCAAACTGAAAGGTCATGGGTTCAATTCTCAGTCAGGGAGCATGCCTGGGTTGCAGGCCAATATTTCTCTCCTCTTTCTTCCTCCCTTCCTCTCTCTTTAAAAATAAATAATTTTAAAAGAATATTAAAAAACAACTGTATATTGTTTATGGATCACAAACAAGTAAGAAAAGTATTAAAATGGTCATGGGAATTAAAATCACTGAATCCATATATCTAGGAAGGGAGGGTGAGCACTAAGATTAGGAAAGAGGTTCAGGGGCTACAAATGTATCCATAAACTTTGGGGTTTTTTAAAGATCTGAACTAATATGCATTATAGGACAATACTAATATATGATGAAATTTTGTCTCAAGTATGTGAGTGTTTATTACATTACTTAATTTTTGTATTTAAAAATATAATAAAAGTAATATTTTTAAATGTGATATTATTAAAACAAAATTAATTACAAGTAACATGGAATGGATATATTTCAAAAGCAATGTTAAATGAAAACAAGTTGCAGTAGAGTGTATACATTACAATAGCATTTTAAGTTTTAAATAAGCAAAATGACATTTTGTATTATTTATAGAGTTACACTTATGAGGTAAAGATATTTTAAGATACAAGGGCAGGACACACACTAGGATCCAAATGGTTTTACCTTTGAGAGAGGGAAATGAATCAGATTAGGGAGGGATGCTAAAAATATTTCCAGATACTGGGATTGGCTAGATCTGGGTGTTGAGTTTATGGGTATTTATATTACTTTCTCTGCTTCTTGGTATGTTTGAGACAGTTCATATTTTTAAAGAATTTAAACATTCCATTCCCTTTGGTTATAAAGTAATCTAATAAGTATATGCTATCATTTGGTTGGCATGAAAAGGAAAGAAAAAGAATGTCTTCTATTAATCTGCAATTGTCATATTTTCTGGAACATTCTTTGCTGCACCTATTTTTGCAAAACACTGACTTCATGTCACGTATTAAAATCAACTGTACCAAGGCTTATGTGCCCCATTATTTTTGTGGGTGTTAAACCACATTGCTGCAGTGGGAGAACACTGGTGTTCTCAGGCATAGGAAATTAAAAGAAGCACAGTAGGTAGTTAATTCTGCTAAGGCAAGCCCTAGATTCTACACGCCCCGCCACTAAAAAAATCCAGATTTTAACCAGTTTAATGGAGAAAGGATATTAAGTCATAACAATTTACACCCTCCTATATTCTTTTCTGATCTTTGTTATGTCATATATTCCTGTTTTGCAGGTTGCCATCCACACATGGGGATTTTGTTGTCTTTTTATTGAACTTAGCATTTCCATGTATCCACTTAGTCCCAACACTAGCCAGTGTTCCATAGTTTTTCATCTTGATAATACACTGCAGTTTGCTTAGCCTTACTGCATTGTTGAACTTTTGAGATTTTTCCAACTTTCCAGTATTATAAATAGCATTTCTATGACCATCTTTGTACAAACTATTTCTTTTCTTTCTCGTCATTTCCTTGAGGTATAATCTTAAAGTGGAATTAGGCCAAAGGGTATGAATGGTTTTATGACTTCAAATTCATATTCCAATGTTTTATCTTAGACTCAACATTATTGGGTTTACACATTTTAATATATTTTTTAAAATTTAATAGGACAATAATGATTATTAAAAGTTATTTAATTCTTTCAGATTCTCTCTCTCTCTTTCTTTTGTCCAATTGTTAAAAGTAATACTCTCTGTGGAAAAAAAGATCAGGTAAGTAAAAGTGCCTTCTAACCTCTATCCCCCAAATATTCTGTGTTCCAATTAGGCTTCCATTCTTTTGCATTATTTTATGTGCATGTAATAGTTCATTCTTGAGGCTTCAGGCAGCATTTGGAAGTTCTTTAGAAACCCATTCAATCAACACATCTTGTGTGTTTGGTACTTTTCTCTCTTTGCTGTTCTTTTATTTCCTTTCTCTCCAAATCTACAATCCTACTCTCTTCACCAACTCTCCTGGAATTTCCAATATAATCTGATCTTCCCAAACCTTTATTTGCCACCACTGGACTTTGCAGCTACAGGCTTACTTTTATTCTTACAATCTGTGGTTCTAAGCCTTAGTAGCATCTCAGAACACTATCCTTGACCCCACCCGAGATTATTTAAAATGGGGTCTTAAAGGGTAGGGCCCAGAAATCTGCATTTATTTTCAAAAGAGTCCCAAGTGACTATTGTGTTATTCTAAGATATATTCAGGGCTGGAAACCACTCTGTTAACACTAATTTCTGAATAATTATTGTATACCTGCATGTTTTTACCTTTTCACTTCTTAATTCTCTATAAACTAGACTCTGAGTCTTCTGCTTTACTGAAACCAATAACTTCCTTTTTAATCAAATTCAATGCCATTCAGTACTGAGAATAGGTGATACATCTAGAAATTGGCTCTCCTGCCCTCCATATACTTTCCAGGTTACTTTACAAGTTTCATATTTGTTTTGAAGTTTCATGTTTGTTAATATATGTCATCTATTGCTGTATTGCAAACTACCCCAAAACTTAGTGGTTTAAAAGTACAAAAGCCATTTCTTTGTTTTAATTCTGCAATGTGGGCAGAACTGGGTGGGGATTTCTGATCTCTGTTTCATGTGCTATTGACTGAGACTGCCTGGCTAGGGCTGGAGGATCCAAGATGCTTGACCTACATGTTTGGTGCCTCAGTTGCCTCTTTTGCTTCAACAGGGAGGCTGGACTTTTCTTACATAGTGGCTCAGGAACCTCAAGAAGCAAAAGCCAAAGGTGCCCAGGCTTGCCACTTTTGCTGCATTCAATTGATCAGAGCCAGCCAGATGTAAGGAGAGAGGAAAGAGACTCCACCATGGATGAAGAAGAATGGCATGTATGAACAGGGATGGGAGATTTCAAGCAGGGGAAAAAAATGCTGGGCACATGGTAGGCAAACAGTTGGAATCATTGAGTGAAGGAACAAACAAATAGAATAATAAAAAACATGGGACAGAAAATATTTTTAAATATAAAGGCAGTACCTAGACAATTTTAAATCTGTTCGTTAAAGGGAATGTATTTAATGGTAGAGACTGGCTGCATTCAGTTTTGCACCAAAAGAGAGGCTGAGGAAAGCAATGGCTATTCTACATCAAGACAGACCGGTCCCAGGCCAGACCAGAGTGTGTGAGGGGAGAGAGAGGGACATTTCAGCTAGATTAAGAGGAAGTATTGGTGCCTGAAGCAGGCGGGACAGAAGTCAGGTCCAGAGAGGTCAGTTCTGGGGATGCAGAGCAAGATCAGGGGAGAGAAGTGATGGAGGCTCTGCAGGTCAAGGCAGTAAGTTCAAATCAGCAGGGTCAGACCCTGGGACCGGAAATTCAGGATAGGAGCCTGAGACACAAAACAAGGGCTCAGGCCAACAGGAGAGAAGATGCTGGCCATCAGCATTAAGTGTGCTGCTTAATGTGGGCATTCTGCTTTGCTGGTCTGATGCTAGGTAGGGCCTGGAGCCTAGGTCTACGTTAGCTGGTCTAGAGTCTGGATTTGCAGGGGCCAGCCTGGTGCTAGGTTGGTTGGCATCTCTTTTCTATTTTCTTACTGAAAACATCTGTTCTCTCTACCTAAATTTGCAGAAAGAAGCAGCTCTTACCATGAGCTGATATTAGTCATTTTTTCCAGAATTACTCAAAATGTCTGATAGCTACCCTTGGAGATGGCTTCCAATGATCTGCATTACTTGGTATTCATACCCTTGTTTAATCCCCTCCCACAATGCATGAGGATTGATCTGTGTGACCTGAAGAATATGGCAAAAGTCACAGTATGTCTCTTCTAAAATTAGCTTATTAAAAGCTAAGGGTTCCATCTTGGGCGCTCTCTCTCTCTCTCTCTCTCTCTGGTTACTCACTCTGGGGGAAATGTGCTGTCAGGTTGTGAGTAGCCCTATAGGGAGACCCCTATGGCAGGGAACTGAAGCCTCTGGCCAACAACATATAACTTATATGAGAGAGCTTGGAAGTCAGATTCTTTAGCCATGCTGAGTCTTGAGATGACCACAGCCGCTACTAACAGCTTAAATACAACTTCATGAGAGACCATGGGGCAATAATATCCCACTAAGTCACTTTAGAATTCTTGACTGTCAGAAACTGAGATAATAAATGTGTTGTTTTAAATTGCTAAGTTTGGGTAATTCATTACATAGCAATAAATACTTAATGTATGTGGTCTGTATCAGAATTCTCTGGACAGCTTTATTTAACATGCAATTTGTAGGCCACATCTGAATGAAAAAAAGCATCTTTGGAGTATAGGTCAGGAATCTATATTTTCAAACTTCTGAAATGATTCTTATGTACTCATAAATTTGAGAACCACTGTATTATGCATTTAATCTATTAATATTACTTCTTCCAAAATAAATTTGCATTTTAATCCTAATTTCTAAGACTTTAAGCAGTAAGTATTATCAAAGGCTTAAACACTAAGCTTAGAGATTCTTGATGTTTTTGAGTTCAAGACACTATTTCAAATATTATAACTTTGGTGTTATGTTTGATACTGTTAAAAGACTGAATAAAAGCAAGCCAAAGATAGTTATAACCAATCACTGCTACAGTATAACCTTGTTAATAAAAGCGTCCATCCATATTGATATGCTACTCCCCTGGTCACCCTTCAGCCTTGTGCTGCTATTTGAGCAGCACAATGTATTGCTCTGTATGTGCTCACTCATAAACTCAAAAGGCAGAAAATTGCCCATATTTCAGCAAGAATGCATCAAGCTTTGTGCTAAGCATGTGCTAGGCCTCACTCTTATTTTTTCATTCTCTTCTATGCCCTATCATATGTCCAACTCAATTCAATGTCCCACTGGTAAAGGAATCAAACTGCTTGAGAACCATAGCTCAAATTCTTAATGATACTCAGCATTAGAGATGGTTGTTTTATTAGTTGGGATTCTGACATGAAAAAGACTGCACATTCAAATTGTACTTATTCAAGAAGGATTTAACGAAGGGAGTAAAAACAGAGGTATAAGATCAGTTTAGAAAAGCAGTAAGGCATACATAACACAGCGCCTAGTGGCAACTAGAAGAGCCATCTCTGATAGCAAGGGGAAGGATTGGTTTCTGGAACTAGAGACATAGAGGGCTGTGTAGGGAGGACCAGAATGGGGGAAAAGGTGTGAGAATTAAGAAGCATAATTCGTAGGTATAAAATAGACAGGAGGATGTCAAAAATAATATAGGAAATGGAGAAGCAAAAGAACTTATATGTATGACCCATGGACATGAACTAAAGTGGGGGATTGCTGGAGGGAATGGGAGTACTGGGAGGAGAGAGGCAAAGGGGGAAAAATTAGCATGACTATAATAGCATAATCAATAAAATATATTTTAAAATAAAATAAAATAACACAACTGACAACAAACTCTTATAAACAGCAACTGTAGGAACAACAAGCCAATAATCTCCTTTTCCCCAAAAAATGGATGAGTGAGAAATGAGGAAAATTTTAGATTAATAATAATGTATAGAACAGTATGTCAGAGATAAGTTACAGAGATTTATCTTCCCCAGGCTATAGCTATGGGGGGAAAGGGAGATTCCTTTAGTGTTTTGTCCAAGAAAACAATTGTTACAACATTCTCTGAGTTCTAATCAATTTTTTTTATTTTATTTTATGGCTTATAAGGCCTTGTCTCCCAATGGGTTTGTCCAAACAACAGGATGTACCACTCCCGAGGTTAGCAAGTGTACCAGACTCACAGTCACTCAGTGTTTTCAGAGAGGCAGGTTTGGGCTGGGGTGTGGCTGAACTCACCTCGGCACTATATACCAGCAGAAGGACTATGACATCCCTTGTGCTCTTGTCTAATGTGGCAAGTATGAGAGTGTCTTGTGTGGCTCAGGGGTGAATGTGCCTTGGCGCAAAGCAGTCTGAACATAGGTGATAGCTGCCCAGAACCTAGAGACCTTGATCGGGGGTAGGGTCATCACTCTACTGGGAACCTGAGTTTCAGGGTAAACACCTCTGACTGAAGAAAGGAGGGAAATCTTGTTGCCCTGTAAACCAGTTCAAACCAATTTACTCATTGAACAATCCCTGCTGTTGGTTTTCATAGGACTTAATATAGGTCCCTAATTACTAAAGACTTGACCTTTCTTTTGCTGCGTATTAATTATATTATATTATATTATATTATATTAATTATTATATTACAATATTCTCAAGGGGGCTGCTTTTTCATTACTAGAATGCAAGCCCTTTTGCCATAGCAAATCATACACACATGCCTCTGTATGCTCATGATATAGCGTTAACAGCATGTAGTATGGGTCATCTCTGTAAGCAGTTGTTCCTGTCTTAACTTCTGCCAGAAAGAATGACTCAGGTTTCAGTGTCTGCCTTCTGTAGTCATTCACCAAAATTCAAATAGCTCCATGTCACAGGTCAAGATGTGCAGGTGGCTTAATGTACAGTTTGCAGCTAATTCACTCTGGCAGGCATGTCAGGAAATTATGCTGTTCAGAATCAAATGTTCCACAGGAACATTACCAGACCTTTTTTTATGGCAAAGTGGCAAAATTGATGATACCTGCTCTGAAAATTTTCCATGTCAGGCTTATGTACACCAGGCTCTGCCCATGCACCATTGATAGGAGGTGAGTCCCAAGCAATTCTGCAGATTTGTATGTTTCTTCGGGGACCTCAATCAGGTACTAGAATGAAGGCAAAAGTGTTTCTTGAGGGAAAATTCTGGCTTTGGCTCAGGTACTCTGCAGTCCACGTTCCCACAGAACAGAGAGTTTAGGGCAGGCTTTTCAACCTGCTTAATAGAATTTCAGCCTTTCTACCTGCTTGCCTGGTGTAAAGATTTATGTATCTCCTATCGACCAGCAACATAAAATCCTAACACTACATTTGATTTGGAGAGTAACCTTGTATTGTCATTATTTTACCTTTTTCAAAAGCTAAGCAGGGAAAAGTAACATTTAATCAAGATTGTTAAAGGGACATGGTATCCATCTCCTTTTTGGTGACTTATAAGAGCTGTCCTTGTATTTT
>VMDR010016833.1:0-20743 GCA_007922815.1 Macrotus californicus | reverse complement strand
TAGAGCCCAACATAACGTACTAGCTTAGGACAGTGTGAATATTTCAATATTAAATTTTTAATCAAAAGTGAAAATGGTTGGTTCAAAATTATGTTATATTCTTGTTATGAAAATATCATTTGAAATAGTTCTTTTCACTGAGTGATAAAAGTCTCTAAAAATGACATTCTAGTAGCAATATAATTACTTGATTGTCTGAAACGCTTCTGTAAAAATAATTAAAGGACATACATCAAGGATAAATATATATTCATTTGGGTTAAATAGATTTGTATTAATAGAAATAGAATTTGTTCTTAAATCATTAAATCATGTAAGATTTTCTAAATTATTACATTGATAACTATAATTTACATTTTAAATATTTATTTTAATGCTATGTCATTTGCATAAATAACAACAAAACATATATTGGGTATTCTGCGCTAGCTTTTTGAGATTTTTTTCGTAAATGTAGATTTCTTTTATAAAAGAGTTTCATGTGGCCCTAGCTGATGTAGCTCAGTGGATTGAGCACCGGCCTATGAACCAAAGGGTCCTCGGTTCGATTCCCAGTCGGGACACATGCCTGGGTTGCAGGCCAGGTATCTGGTTGGGGGCACACAAGAGGCAACCACACACTGATGTTTCTTTCCCTTTCTTTCTTCCTCCCTTCCCCTTTCTCTAAAGATGAATAAATAAAATCTTTTAAAATAGAAATTTTTTTTTAAAAAAGAGGTTCATGTAAATGTTTGTAGATATTTATATCAAAGCATGATGCTGATGAGTTCTGGATAGATTTGATGACTTTATAATCCTTTTATTTTTATGTCCTGGTCAAAGATCTCAACCTATGGCAACTAAGTTACAAAATGAGCAATTAGTCCCAAGAAAGATCAGAACTGCTGCAAAAGCCCTCAATTCAAGAGGAAAACTACTCAAATTACATACCCTTGGAGAGTAGATAGGTAGCATATTTATAAGCCATCATATGTGTAAACCATCATAGTTTTACAAATATAAGTACAGAGTGGGAAAAATTTGAAACGTGAATTTTAAAACTTAAATATTGTACTTTGGGTTTTTGACATGTGAGGGATAACTATAAAATTATAATTGATTCTGCTGTGTGACTTCCATTGCTGAATTATGAAGTTCATGTATAAAGTAAGAAAGTAATTCTTTTTGACTTTAAACAATTTTTTATTTTTCACTTACAGTTAGCATACAATATTATATTAGTTTCAGGTGTACAACCCAGTGATTAGACATTATGTAACTTCTAAGTGATCACCCCGATATCTCATACCCATCTGACACCATACATAGTTGCTACAGTATTATTGACTATATTCCCATGCTGTACTTTACATCCCCGTGACTGTATGGAAACTACCAATTTGTACCTCTCAATCCCTTCATCTTTTTCACTGATCCCTCCCAAATCCCTCCCATCTGGTCACCATCAAAATGTTCTTTTTATCTACAAGCCTGTTTCTGTTCTGCTTGTTTGTTTTGTTTTTTAGATTCTGTCGTTGATAGATACGTATTTATTACCATTTTTTATTCATATTTTTATCTTTTTTTCTTCTTAAAGAAGACCCTTTAACATTTCTTGTAATACTGGTTTGTTGGTCATGAATCCCTTTAGCTTTTTCTTGTCTGGGAAGCTCTTTATCTCTCCGATTATGAATGATACTTTGCTCAGTAGAGTGACGTTGCTTGTAGGTCTTTGCTTTTCATCACTTTGAATATTTCTTGCCAATCCCTTCTAGCCTGCAAAGTTTTATTGAGAAATCAGCTGACAGTCTTATGGGAGCTCCCTTGTAGGTAACCAACTGCTTTTCCCTTGCTACTTTTAAGATTCTTTATTTTTAACCTTTGATATTTTAATTATGCTGTGTCTTGATGTGAGTTTCTTTGCATTCATCTTGTTTGGGACACTCTGTACTTCCTGGACTTGTATGTTAATTTCCTTCACCATGTTAGGGAAGTTTTCTGTCATTATATGTATATTTTTTATTGTATTTTTCCCATTACCATTTATCCCCCTTATCACCCCACTCCCCCAAAAGGACTCCATGTCTGAGTCCTTTTTCCTTTTTGCTCATTCCCTCCACCCCTTAGCCCCCTCCAAATTTTCACCCTGCTCTCTCTCTGTGAGTCTGTCTCTATTTTGCTTATTAGTTCAATTTGTTCATTAGATTCCACCCGTGAGTGAAATCATATGGTATTTGTCTTTCTCTGACTGGCTTATTTCACTTAGCATAATGTTCTGCAGGTCCATCCATGCTGCCACAAAGGTTAAATTTTCTTTCTTACTGCTGAGTTGTATTCCATTATGCATATGTCCCATAGTTGTTTTATCCACTCATCTACTGATGGACGCTTGGGCTGCTTCCATATCTTGGCTATTGTAAATAACACTGCAATGAGCATAGAGGTGCTTATGATTTTTCAAATTAGTGCTTTGGGTTTCTTCAGATATATTCTGAGAAGTGGGATTGCTGGGTCAAAAAGCAGATCCATTTTTAATTTTTTGAGGTATCTCCATAGTGCTTTCCATAGTGGCTGCACCAGTCTGCATTTCCACTAACAGTGTAAAAGCGTTCCCCTTTTTCCACATCCTTGCCAGCACTTGTTCCTTGATTTAATGATGATGGCCATTCTGACAGGTGTGTGGTGTTAAGTCATTGTGGTTTTAATTTGCATTTCTCTGATGATTAGTGACATTGAGTATCATCTTTCCATTTGCCTACTGGCCATCTGTATGTCCTCTTTGGAGAAGTGTCTGTTCAGGTTCCTTGCCCATTTTTTAAATTGGATTGTTTTGTTTTTTTGGTGTTGAGTTTTATAAGTTCTTTTTAAATTTTGGATATTAACTCCTTATCAGATGTATCAGTGAATATGTTCTCCCATTCCATGGGCTGTCTTTTTATTTTGTTGATGGTTTCCTTTGCTGTGCAAGAACTTTTTAGTTTGATGTAGTCCCGTTTGTTTATTTTTGCTTTTGTTTACCTTGCCTGTGTCATTATTTTTTACATAGGTTTTCAGTTCCTTGCTCTCTCTCTTCTCCTTTTGGCACCCTCCTGATGTGAATGCTGGTACACATGAAATTGTCCCAGAGGCTCCTTATACTCTCCTCATTTTTTTTGGATTCATTTTTCCTTTTGCTGTTCTGTGTGGGTGTTTTCTGCTTGCTTATCGTTCAAATCTCTATTTGATCTTCTGCTTCATCTACTGCATTGATTCCCTGTTATGTATTCATTTCAGTTAATATATTCTTCTTTTCTAATTGGGTCTTTTTTATGTTTTCTAGTTCCATTTTTGTTTCCTATCTCTTTGTTGAAGTTCACATTAAATTCATCTACTCTTCTCCTAAGTTCATTGAGCATCCTGATAGATCTACATCTAGTAGATTGCTTGTCTCTATTTTGCTTAGTTCTTTTTCTAGAGTTTTGCTTTATTGTTTCGTTAACCTGTCAGGGACCAGGCTGGAGTGTGTCTGCCTCAGGCTGGCTGGTGGTGTACTGGTTCTGACTTTGCAGGAAAGATTTCACAACATGAGTCCAGGTGGTTTTGAGAGCACATTAATTAAAGCTAGGGACAGTGAAACAAGGAAGGACTTAGGATAGAAGAAGCAACAGAAGAGAGCCTGCTGGGGGCTGCTTTGTCTCACTGAAAAGTCAGAAAAGGTGCTTGAGACAAGTTCAGGGGTTTTGCTGCCTGTTCTTCACCTAGTTGCAAGTCCCACGGGGGTCCCCAAAGTTTAGAAAAAAAGTATGTGCCCAAGAGAAGAATAAGGGAGCACTCCAAGGAAGGCATGCCCGTGTCCTTTGTTTTGAGGGCTTTTATCTGTTTTCTGTGCATGGGAATTCTAGAGCAGGTCTTGGGGCAGGGTCTCAGCAGAATAATCATCAGCTTTCCAGGTGAGTTCTTTAATATGTTGGCATACCAAAATGAGTTGCATAGGAGGGCTAGGGACATTTTCTGGTCAGTTTCACCTTCAGAGGATGTCACTGAAAAGGGACACCCCAGCACGGTCTGGAATATGTATTCTATTTGCTCCGAAGTGTCCTTGTTTAGGAGAGATAAGACCTTGGGCTTATTATCTGGCTATAAATTGTTCGACCAGTTTGTTTAACTACCTGTCTCAGTGTCCCCATGCCATTTGCCGTGGAATGTTCCTAGCTTCTTACTAACTTGCCTCACTTTCATTTGGGACACTTTCCTTTTTCTCCTCAAATCTGCAGCCTCCTTGTGTTTGTTTCTATGTATCATGCAGAGCTGCTACATCTCCCAGGGTTGGTAGAGTGGCCTTACGTGGTAGGACCCTTGTGTGGGTTGTGTGCACCCTCCTGTTGTAGTTGAGCCTTGATTGCTGTTGGCACATCAATGGGAGGGATTTATCCCCAGGCATATCAGCTGCAAGGACTGGCTGCAACCACTGCAGAAGATCTGCTATGCTGGTGCCCACCTGAGAGAGTAGGACGTACTTCAGTGTGCCACTTGTGGAGGTGGTTGGATGGTGCTTCAATGTGGTCCAAAGCTGTCCACCATGTGCAGTGGCTCTGGGGCCTCCTAGGAGGTGAAGGCCAAGGTCTTCCACTGCCTGTGTTCTGTCCAGGGCTATCCGGCATGAGCTACAAAATGATCTGCAGATGGCTGCTACTTGTGTTTGATGTGGAAGTGCCCAGGAGAGGCGAAGCTGTGGACCAAGGCCAGCTGCTACCAGTGCCACGGCTGGGGCCACTTAGCAAAAGGTACGAGGCACAGTGAGGCCAGATGCTGCTTGTTTGAGAGATTTTAGAAAAGGCCAAAGCATGAGCCAAGACAGGTCATTTGTATGGAAAATCCACTGTGAACAGGTTGGGGTAGGCCTGCAAGCTGGGTGGGGCGGGGTCTCAGGGAATCACCAGGACAGGGCAAACAGTCTTTACCAGGCTGTTGGAGACTCATAATATGGGGTGCATCTGCTAGCTCAGTGGGAGGAGGGTCAGAAAAGAAACAATGGCCTCTACCAGCACTTCTGTCTGGGAGAAAGCCACCTCTCCAGCTCTCTCCCTGATGCAGACGGTTCACCTCCTCCCCATATACCACTGTTGCCTTTCGAACTGCTGCCCTAGCTCTGGAGCTTAGGTTGAGTAGAGCCAAGTAAGTCCGTGTGGGAGCCCTTTAAGAGGAACTGCGTGGAGTTCCAGAAGCTTCCTGTCTCACTCAGCCTCCATCTTACCTGGTTTTTACAGACAGAAGTTATGGGACTTCTCTTCCTGGTACTGGGACCGTGGGCTGGGGGGCCTAGTGTGAGGCTAGGACTCTTCAAGGGGGGATCTCTACAGCCGAGATATACCTCCCAATTTTGTCCACCACATGTGGGCATGGAAACAGCCTGTTCCACATCTCTGCCTCTCCTGTCAATCTTGATGTGGCTTCTTCTTTAAATTCTTAGCTGTAGGACTTCCATTTATCTAGATTTCAGGTGATTCTGAATGATGGTTGTTCTGTAGTTCAGTTGTAATTTTGATGTGGCTGTGGAAGGATGTGAGTACCACATTAACCTATGCGGCTATCTTGACCTAAAGCCCAAAAGTAATTCTTGATGTCTGTTTTGACTCCATTCCAAATATATTGTCCATTGTATGTACAAAGCAGTGTGCTAGGCCCTGGAAGAATTTATCCAAATACAGTTTTATTTTCACAATATGAAATATATTTAGTTTTCAGTAGGGTTTTAATTGTAATCTATAAAAAAGTTCAATTCTAATTCCCAAACCAGGAATATATGGCTGTTGGGTGTATGTTTTGGACATAGGTAGGTTGTGTCTGCATTGGATCTATGCAGATCTTCCTAGCATATCATACCCGAAAAGGAGAAACAGGGAAGAAAGCATTAAATCATCTAATCATTCATTATAGTTGACCTTACTTTTCTTTTTTAATCAATAAATACAAGAAATTTTAGCTTATAGATACTGAGAAGAGATCTTAAAAATTGAAATGTCCATTTTTTTAGCAAAATTATTTAACAGGAACAAATACGAGGCTCTTAAATTTACTTGAAACAGAGATTCTTAACCCTGGGTCCCCTGGGTGGCCTGAGAAAAATTTTTAGCTGAATCTCTATACAAAATTTTCTGTGTTTGCAGTTCTCTGCAGAGAAGTTTCTCAAAATAGAGTAGAATTTAAAAAAAAAAAGATTAAGGACCCCTAATTTAGAGATCCAGTACCAAACAGTAGATAGAAGATGAGGGATGGTTAGTTTGATACCAAAAAATACTTCTATTAATAAAATAGAAGCTTCTCAGAAATGTATTTCTTATAGAAACTTTGTTATCAGACATAGCAATAAAATAAATTCTAATGTGTTAGACTAGCAGAGGTTAAATTATGATTTAGAATCATATCCCAAAATATTATTTAGTCAGTACAATGTACAAATTATGTGATGTGGACTCCGGCCCGCAGGGTCCGTGTGTCGGGGCTGTGACAATGAACAAAATCACGCAGACTACAGAAGTACTGTGGAGAAAAAGGGACGCCCAGCCGCTCTCTAAGTGAGAGAAAAGGCAGGGGAGAATGCCAGGACCCCTGCTTCGACAGGCTTTTATTGATACTCTAGGTACATTACATCGAGGATGGGCCTCATTTACTATGCACAGGTTCACTTTAGGTGGTTACCTTTTATAGATAACAAAGGAAAGAACGATTACTTCAAAGAGAAGGATGTTTGCAAATGCAAAGGGGAAAGGTGGTTGAACTGGTTATACTCCATCCTTGGGAGATTTAGCCCAGATTGCAGTAAACATTTGCTGCCTCAATTCAGAGTGAGGGAGTTTTAGCAAAAACAAGCTAAGCCTCAAAGCAGCCTAGGTACAATGCAGGCCTGATTCCCCAAGGGAGAACTGATCCGTGGGTTTGGCTTCTTGTGTGCTAACACGCACCTACCTGCCTGTTTTCAGGCAGGGCTGAGCTACATTTGCCAAACTTATCGGTTCCCTATAATTATGCTCAGTTATTTACTTATAAATGTAACACACACATCCTAGGAGTCTTGGGAGAAGTGAACCAGTAGATTTTCCTTCCCAGAAATTTAATAGATGTCAGTATCTGACCAATGTTAGGAATAGAGAGAAAGACCTCTGCTCAAGTGGGAAAGGGAGGACAAGTGGGAGGGGCAAGAGAGAACAGAGGTGCCACGGTTTCAAGATAGTTTTGAAGATTTGCAGGAAGCTTGTGAGAAGGGATGTGGGCCAGGTCCTTGGCAGTCCCCAGGAATGTCTCTCTCCACCGTAGATGGACTAGGTCTCCTCATCTACTGTTCTAGGCCCTCAGGACCCCTGGGGATAGGGAAGAAGATTGGTTTTGTTTGGGGTTTTTTTGCTGTTTTTTTATACTTCCTAGCTTTCTTAATTCCAAAATAATCTGTTTATTGCTTATCCTGGATTTCTCCTGACAGGAATAACACTATTAAAATTGAAATAAATTTAAACAAACGTGTTACTCCTTATTCATTTCTTTTCTGTTCTCAGAAAGATTGGTTTTTATTCAGATTCTTGATGTTTGGTTATAGTTTACAATTTTAAACAAGGGTGAGATCTTTTCAATTACAATAGATTTTAAAATGCAACGTTAGAAATCTTGTATGCACAAATGTGAATAATATAAATAACTAGGGTTAGATCTCTTTCTCTTTAAATGTGGGAAGGTTAACAGTACTCTGACCGTATTTTAGGGAAGTCTCGTGGCAGGCAGTGACTGTCCTTTCTGTGTGGTACAACTTGGCACCTGCTGAGAGCCAAGGTCGTGCCCCTGGATGGCTGGGGCACTGTGTTTCGATGCCGTAATGTTCCTAACCATTAGAATCCACTTGGGAAACAATAAAATTGGCATAATTTATTTAACATTAATCAGTGGTTTGGCTGTTTTTTACTTCCTTAATTCACGTCTTTTTTATTCTTGGAAAGTATTGTCAAGGCTACCAGGTAGTTCTGCTGCCTGTACCTTGTTGGAACACACTGTGACAGGTGTCGGCGGAGGTCTCTGAACGAGAAGGCCTTTCCCCAGAGAGTCATACTGCGGTAGTGAGATTAAGTGCTTAGAAAACGTCTGGTCATTATTTAAAGAGCAAAAGAATCACCTAGATTACCAGGATGTTCTAGATTTTTAAGTTTCTGTACTGAGGCTTAGGAAAGAGCCTAAGAATGCAACAATTTATTTTAAATGCTTTAAAATAAACTATTTTTTCTTCTAATAGCAGTTTTCTACATTGTCAATTCACTTCTTACTACTTAGGCCCATGTTGATTTTTAGGATTTTTGGAAGAGATGAACCCTAAATGTACCTATTATTGTATACTGTGAAATACTTCCCTAAAATACCACATGAGTGAAAAAGTAAAAATTTGTGACAAGATTACATACTACATCCTATCTTACAAATAAGTAATGTTTTCTTTCAAAAGTTAAATTTTTAATCAAGTATTGGGAGCTTGTTTTTTAGAAAATTTGTAGTAAATGGTGATTAAGTACCCAGAGCACTTTGCTAATTAAATTGAATGTATACATGGCTGCCTGGGCTTCCGTAAATGCATTGTTGAGCACTAAGTGATATACTGGTAAAAAGTGTCATGGAGCCACAAAGCGTTTTACAAATATAACATACTATTATTAAGACATAGGAGGGATGATGATTACTAAATCTGGTATCAGTAAATTAGCATTCCCCATAGAGCGGATGTAAGCCACTTACTACTTTAAGAGGAAAAACATCTTTTCTTATTCCTAACTTGCCAATATTATGCATTGTTTAACTAGGGAGATATTTTTGATTAATTTGCTTGTAACAACATTATTGATCTTTTCAAAAGTAAAGCTTGTCTCAAAAGAGCAACCAAAGGTCTGACTCTGAGAAGCATTTGAAGGGAACAGTTTTTCCTCCCCTCCCCCCGTCTCACACGGGAAGGCAGCTGCTGCCTGTTAAAGAAGTAACGGGCACGGTGTGCTTCTGTTAAGGAGTTAATTGGAAAACTAAACATGATTAGACTTTAATCACAAGGATACAGTATTCATAGGGATCAAAGCAAATTAACCCCTGTCCTTCATAAAAACATCTGCTTTGCTCCAAATTAGGACAGTGAATTAGAGAAGCTGATCATATTATGCGGATGGAGCTTATATTTTCATTTTTTAAATCTTGAAAAAATATGTAACCGTGAGTATATGGCATAGATAGATTACCAAAAGCAGAGGTGTTGCTTTCATGTCTAATTTGATTAGGACTTTGGTTACTTTGGAGAAGGCATTGAACTAGAGACTACCGGCATTTTATTTTATTTTACATTTTGAGGGGAAATTAATTCAGAAAAGTAACTTTTAATGTTTTTTTTAAGAAAATATGCTCATTAGCCCTGGCTGGTGTGGCTCAGTGGATTGAGTGCTGGCCTGTGAACCAAAGGGTCACTGGTTCCATTCCCAGTCAGAGCACACGCCTGGGTTGTGGGCCGGGTCCCCAGTAGGGGGTGCTCCAGAGGCAACCACACATTGATGTTTCTCTCCCTCTCTTTCTCCCTTCCCCTCTCTAAAAATAAATAAAATCTTAAAAAAAAAAAAAAGAAAATATGCCCATTAGCAAGAATGCTCTGGTCATTGTGGCTCAGTTGGTTGGAGCATCATCCCGTAAACCCAAAAGTTATGGGTTAGATTCCTGGTCAGGGCACATACCCGGGTTTCAGGTTCAGTCCCCAGTCAGGGCAAGTGCGAAAGGCACCCAATCTGTGTTTCCCCTCACATCAATGTCTCCCTCTCTCTCCCCCTCCCTCCCCCCTCTCTAAAATCAATAAGCATGTCCTCGGGTGAGGATTAAAAAAAATAGAATGGACAAATATTAACATTTTGGTATATTTGCCTCTGGACTTTTTTTTATTAATAAAATAAATAAAACATTTCTAGTAAAGTTCCCATGTTCCCCTTCCCAGTTCCTACCCCTTTGCTTCTACCCTGGAAGCCACTACCATCATAAATTCGGTGTGTATTCTTCCTGTCCTTACACTCTTATTATACAGATATATTTATAATGCTGTTTTGTATGTTTTTTTAATTTTTTTAAAATTTATTGATTTGAGAGAATGAGAGAGAAAGAAACATTGATTCGTTGTTCCACTCATTTAAGCATTCACTGGTTGATTCTTGTTTGTGTCCTGACTGGAGATCAAGCCCACGACCTTGGCATATCTAACCAACACTCTAACCAACTGAGCTCCCCAGCCAGGGCCTGTTTTGTAAGTTTTTAAAAATGTATATAACCATACATGGTATATAATCTTGCAACAGTTTTCCACTCTGTTATTTCTTAGGTCTTTTCACTTTTACATTTATGGCTCCCTTTCATTCACCTGAACTATAAACACTGTTTACCTGTTCTATTCCTATTATGTGATTGTCTGTTCGTATGAGTGCTGACGTCCGTGCTGTCTAGACATTCACTGTCCAGGGGTAAAAGCCACTGGTCGCATGTGGCTGGTGAGCATTTAAAATGTGGCCTGTCTGATAGGAGATGTGCTGTGTGAAATACACACTGTATTTCAGAGACGAGTAAGAAATAGAAATGTAAAACAAACCATTAATAATTTTTGTTGGTGACACGTTGGAACGATATTTGGAGTGTGGTTAGAGGATTAAATATCTTTAATGTTATTAGAGAAATAGCAGAAGGCCGAGCAGTTCCGTGATCTGCTGTCCACAAGCTGGAGAACAGGAAAGCCAGTGGTGTAATGTATGTAGTCTGAGTCCCAAAGTCTGAGAAGAGGGCGGGGGAAGAGGAGGTGATGATGTTCCGTCCCCATCTGAGTCTGAAAGCCCAAGAACCAGGAAAGCTGCCCTGGCTGGTGTGGCTCAGTTGGTTGGGCATTGTCCTGCAAAGCGAAAGGTCGCCGGTCCATTCTGCGTCAGAGCACAAGCCTCATTGCAGATTTTGGTCATCCAACAGGGTGCTTACATTTCTTTCCCTCTCTTTCTCCCTTCTTTCCTCTCTTTCTCTCCAAAAATAATTTTAAAAATCTCTTTTAAAAATGTAAAAAGAAAAAAAAAGCACCAGGAAAGCCTAGGTCCTGGGGCATAAGATGGATGTCTTAGTTTAACCCACCCATAAGAGAGAGCAGGTTCCCCCTTCTCCATCTTTTCGTTCTGTTCAGGCCCTCAGTAGATTGGATCATGCCCACCGGTGTTGGTAAGGGCGCTCTTCTTTACCCAGATTCAGATGTTCCTCTTCCACAGACGCCCTCCCAGACACACCTAGAAATCATCCAGCTACTGGGATGTCCCCTAGCCCAGTCGAGTTGACGCATAAAATGAACCATGACAATAGTCTACACAGAGATACTGTGTTTGTCTTTAGAGAAGGAGACTTAAAATTATAAAGATGTCAGTTCTCTCAAATTAATGTAGAAAATTAACATAATTCCAGTTATATTACACCCAGGAGGACTGAGAATCAGAATCTGGGAGGGTTTCTCTGGAAACTTGACAAAATGGTTTGAAAATGTATTTGAAAGAGTAATTATAAATGAATATAGCTAAGATAATTTTGAAGGTGAATGAAACAGGAATTCTTCCTAGCAGATACCAAGGCTTAATGTAATCAGAGCAGCGTAGTGTGAAGGCAGAGCCAGACCACTGCAAAGATTAGAAAATCCAAATTTATTTGGGAACTTGTGTATGATCGAGTTGGATCACATATCAGTAAAGAAGGAGTGAACTGTTCAATAAATGAAATGGTTTGGGACCATTGCTTCTACATATGACGGAACATAAAATTGAAATTTTACCCCTACTGTATCCCCAGATAGATTCCAGATAGACTTTTATCTCAGCATCAATAATGAGATTGAAACTCAATTCTAAATTATTGAAACAAAATACAGGAAACTCTTAAGTGTTCTCACAGTAGGGTAGACCTTCCTTATAAGACACAAAAGTCGTAAGTCATAAATCATGGAGGAAAAATACAAATTTGATGGCATCAAAATTAAAAACTGGAGTATGCAAAAGATACTATAAATGAAGTTAAGGTGTTTGAAATGCACATAGCAAGGATTCACATCGAGTAGATAGCTAAAGAGCTTTTACAGATCAGTAATGATTGATATCAAGTATTGGTGAGGTTGTAGGAAAAATGAAGCAAATTGGTACAGCCAATTGGAAGAATAATTTGGCAGTTCCTTAAGTCCTTCCTCTATGACGTAACAGTTCTCCTTGGGACTACGCATTCCAGATATTAGTACAACATTCTTTGTGACAACTTAAATGTCCATCAGTAGAGGAAGGGCAAAATAAAAAAAGAATATGCTAAACAGAATTTTGTATCTGACTGCTTGACACCTTCAGTGGGGTGTCTCATAGTCCCCTCTAAAATTTAACTGGGTTTTCCTAAAAACATGCGCTCCACGTAGCTCTCCCCATCTCATTACTGAAGCCGCTTCCATCCTTCTAGTTACTCAGATAACGAACCTTAGAGGTGTCCTTGGCTTCTCTTTCTCTCACATCTCAGTCAGGAAGTCCTTTGGGTTCTGTGTTCAAATATGTTTCCTGGATCTGACTACCTCTTTTCACCTTGGTCCTGGCCACCCCCACCCCCACCCCGCTCCGAGATCATTGCATAGCCTCCTAGTTGCTGACCCTGTTTTTACCTTTGTCTCTCTTAGTCTGTTTCCAGAGTGGCCTTTTTAAAATCTGTCAGAGCATGCCAGTCTTAGGTTCAGAATCCCATCGTGTCTTTACCCATCTTAAAGCCAGGAACCTTACAGTGGTGTCTAGGGCTCTGCTTGACCTGCTCCTTCCCTCCGACCTGGTCTCCTGCCACTTTTACTCATTATCCTGCGGCTGTACTGGCTTTCTTACTGTCCTTGAATGGCCAACTATGTTCCCACTTCAGGGTCTTTGTATTGGCTTTTGCCTCCTCAAAGAGTCTCCCCTTGGAAAACTGCAACGCGTGGCAGGGGATTCAGTATGATTTTTCTAATTATATATCTTATAGTTTGTAGTTATAAAGGTGATATTCACAGCTCATCCCATAGAAGTAGAGTCATTCCTTAGCTCCCAGAATTAAGTTCTGAAAAACACAATAAATGAGAGATAATACTAAGGTACGCATTTTTTACATATTAACATCTCTGAAATAAGGAGTCATCTTAAAATCAGTGTAATACAGCACTAGTTACAGTTTAATTGGATATTTGGCATGCAGCACCTCAAGCAAACCAAAGTCCAAAAAGCAAGCACTTCCTCTCTCCTGCCCCCTCCCAAAAGGCTGGACAGCGACAGCTGTAGAGCCAGTGTTCACCGCTGGACTGGGAATGCCCCTGGGAGGGGTCTTAATGTTCACTGTACTGTTTGTTTTTTAGTCTGTGTGAATGTATTAGTTCTTCAATTTAAAAAAAGTTAACTGAAAAAAGAAAGTGCCCACAGAATTCAGAATTTTGGTTTAATAATTATTTGATTCATCACAACAAAAGCATTTTCATCAGATAATTGTAAGAATTCAGTCAGTTCACTCTTAAAATGCACACCACTTAATAGTCACTAACTAGATTTTACCCCTTTAAATCAAGGATATTGGAATGCTCAAATTATATAGCCTAAGAGATTTTCATATTCTAGTGTTTTATCCATAATTTATTTTTAAATGTATTCTTTAAAGTATGCACACAGTATTATATTAGTTTCAGGTGTAGAACGTAGCGATTTGTCATTTATATGTCTTACAGTGAGATCACCACGGTAAGTCGAGTGCCCGCCTGTCACCGTACAAAGTTATTACGATGTCACTGACTGTCTTTCTTACGCTGTACTTTATATTCCCGTGACTTGTGTATTTGGTAACTGGAAGCCATACCTCTTATTGTCCTTCACTTTTTCATCCACCCTCTGGCTGTCTGGAAACCATCAACTGGTTCTCCGTATCAGTGAGTCTGTTTCTGTTCTGTTCAGTTTTTTTTTTTATAGGTAAAATCATTTTTCTACTTAGCACAATACCTTCTAGGTCCATCCTGTTTAATAATACTTTTTTTGGTGTAAAAATTAGAATAATGTAGAAGGAAATAAATATAGTAAAAATCAGTTATTCAACAGAATGGGGACCAGGTTTCGGGTGACCCTCTCCCAGCGGCTGTAACTCAAGTTGTTCCCAGCTCAGTGGTGTGCACTTAGAGTGTGCACCTGATGGCACATGTGCGGAGGTTTACCACTCCCAGCCCCCGCCCCCAAATTTCTCCTCCGGAGTGAGATCGTGGGATTGCTTCTTGAGCTAAACGTAGCTTTCTTTCTTCCCCCCCAACGTAAGGAACAGTGTCCTATCTTAGTTTTTCTTATGCTAGGACTTTCCTCTGTCATTGCTTATAATTATTGCGCCTTTCACCCCTCCTCCTGCTGAGTAATAATTCGCTTCTTCCTGTCTGCTTATCATCTTTTTTTTGCTATTCCTTTGCCTCTGTGTCCTAGTTTCCTTTTTCTGGAAAAGGCTGGACATTTTAGTCATCTGTCACTATTCAGAGCTTCCAGTTGGAAAATGCAAAGTTACACATTAAATTTAATCTTCAAGTTTTTAGTTCTGCTTGGCTGTTTTTATTAATGTTCACCACCCACAAGTTTGTTTTTCTTTTCTGCACCAGCAGGTTTTTTCCTGTTCCTTTGAGAAAATAAAACGGTTTAGTTTGGCACAGTTCAGGGTGCCGGAGTCATTCTATAAGTGGTCCCAATTGAGGGTGATTCTGTGTGGACTGAATGCTGTATTTTTATCGTGAAGCTGAAGATTTGAAAGAGGTGAATCATCATTTCAAATGCGATAAAAAAGTCTCCATCTTCTAGTCAGAGGATATGCTGAATTTCTTCTCAAATATTTATCAGAACTTAAACATGGAAGAAATTTTTTGCTGTTAGCATAGCAAAGAACCAAGACTATAACATATAAATCTAATTGGCTAGGTTATTTTCACTATATGAACCTGGACATGATATGCTTTGGAGAACGATAATGAACTTTGGAAATGAAGAGCTCTCTCCCCACCCCTTTGGCCCTCTGGGGATTTACTGTGTCTTTTTCACTTATCAGTCTCTTTAAGGTCAAGTGCAATATCATGACTACCATTGGGGTTCAAAATACACTTTGTTCTAATTTCATTTCATTTTGTTGGAAATGTCAAATTTTTAGAATTTAAACTTTAATTGAATAAGGGTTAAAAATAATTCTCACTGATGATCAATATTAAGAATAGAATTGAATCTGATAAGTGGAAGGACTAGATTTTTGTTTAATCCTTCATTGAATATAAGGTCATATACACACACATACACTTGTGTGTGTCTGTGTGTGCACACACACAATCTCTGAGAGACTGCCAGATTATATAAATACAGACCTTCTCCAGGATCCTGTTTTTAGTCCTCTTTCTTTTTTCCTATGGCGGTTGAGTTCATCATAGCAAAGCTTACAGAAATGGCTTTTCTATAAATGGACCTCTAGCTCTTAGTCTTTCTCCTAAATTCTAATCCCTCATTTAACTTCTTTTCCTCCACATGGATACCCTGTTGCTTCTTCAAACCTGTTACTTCTGAAACTGAGCTCATCTCCCTTCACCCAAACTTGCTTCTCCTGGCTTTCCAATTGGAGTTTATGTTGACATCGCTTTGTCCGTACCCAGAATGAAAACTTGAGAGTCTCTTTGACTCTTCAACTTTTTAAATTTTTAAAGTTATTGATTTTAGAGAGAGAGGAAGGGAGAGCGTGAGAGAGAAGCATCGATTTGTTGTTCCACTTGTTTATACATTCATTGGTTGGTTCTTTTATATGCCCTGACCGAGGATCGAACCCACAACCTTGGCATATTGGAATGATGCTTTAACCAACTGAGCTACCTGACATGGGCTACTTTCTTTTCTTCCTTTCTCTCTTTCTGTTGTTATAAACATTAGCGGGACCGTTGGCAAAATTTGAATGAAGTAGGTAGATTTGAGATCAGATAACAGTATGGTATCAGTGTTAATTTCCTGGTTTTGCTTCTTGCCCTATGATGATATGAGAGACTGTCCTTGTATTTAGAAAGTAAACACGTAAGTATTTAAGAGACACAATATCTGTAACTTACTCTTAAAATGGAGGAAAATCATATATATATATATATATATATATATATATATATATATATATATATATCAGAAAAATATATATGTGTATAGAAAAAGAATAAGATAAAGCAAATATGGGAAATAGTGATTTTGGGAGAATCTGTAACTTCTCTCTGAGTCTGAAATTATTTCAAAATAAAGAGTTTTGGGTCATCAGGGAGATGCAGGGAAGTATCTGTACCTTTTCCACAATTTTGCTATGAACCTTAAACTGGTCTAAAAAAATCAAGTCAATAAAAAGCCATTAGACTCAGGGAAAGCATCACAGGACTTTCATAAGCAAGTATGTCATTGTCATGTCGTGCTTACTGGACAGTTCAGTTCATTCAGCAAGAATATGTTAAGATCCTTACTCTGTCTCAAAGGATGTAACAGGAATAAAAATATAACAAAAGCATTTAAGGTCTGGGCAACACCATCTCATTCTTTATACCCTTCTGGGGCGTGTTGGTCTGCTACAGTTTGGACTGTTACAAGGAGCAGGCTCAATTCCCCCTGACTGTGAAGGGATTCAGGGCCAGGGTGCTGAGTATTTGCCGCCTCCTTTTCTACACAAACATTAAAGTCCCTCAGGATGCTCTCCTAGATGGCCCTGTGGTTGCTACTTTAGAGCCTTGGTTTATTTCTGTATTAAAGCAGCTAAAAGTTTGTATCTGAGTTGCCGAGTTCTATTTTCAGATAACTGAGTGGAGACTTTTTTAAAACCTTTCCAGTGGATCCAGGAGGAAGCTATAAATATTATATTTTAATATGTTGAGAATGAGTCCTGAGTACCTTATTTTGGGACAGTGGCTCAAAGCAAAATTTCTGGGAACTGAATGGTAGGAGAAATTTTCACATGTTAAATTTGACAGTGTCTATTCTTGTCCATAAATCTATTTTTGGTGGCAAGTAGTTTCTACGTTTGAGTTATTCTTGTCACACTGACCCCAGTGGTGTCAGTTGACTATGCCCGTGGTATTGGTGGCTGTCTGCAGATGGCACCTCATAAAGTTTTACACTGGCAGATTACTTTCAGTTTAATCCAGTTTATCAAACGTGAGTTCCCACGAAGGAGTAGGCACTGATGCACACACTGGATATGCAAAGATGAGTAGAGCAGGGTCTGATAGAGGAAATAGACACGTAAGAAAATAAAGAGAACACACATGAGTAAGCATAGTTACAAAGTTCAGAATTGGCCCTGGCCAGGTAGCTTAGTTGGTCAGAGCATCGTCCTGATACACCAAGGTTGTGGGTTCGATCCCCAGTCAGGGTACATATAAGAATCAGCCAATGAATGCACGAATAAGCGAACAGCAGGTTGACATTTCTCTCTGTCTCTCTCTCTCCTTCCCTTCCTTTCTCTCTCTGAATATCAATAAGTAAAAATAATCTTAAAGGGCAAAGTTAGCACTGAGAAGGACTTATTAACCATGTAGGAAGGAAGAGGAGAAGAGAACAAAGGAGTAAGAGCCACATCCCTGTCCTCCTTAGGATGAAGTCAGTGAGTACATTTTAAATTGGATGATCCAGAATAGTGGTATTAGCATATTTATGTATAAGCAATATGGAGGTGAATAGCAAAAAAGTTTTCTGGGAAACGGGAATCTGAGGAGGGAAAAAATAGGGCTGTTGATTTTCATTGTGAACCTGGTAGTACTCTGACTTTTAAAAACTACGTGAGTATCGTTACTTGGTTAAAAAAAACTTTATTTAGTGTTAAATTCTGTTTACTCTTTTAGGCCATCGCAAGTGGTGCCTTTTGCAGGGGTCCTGTGCCACAAGCAGACGTGCGCGCCCTTCACTTAAACTTCCACAGGAGTGCTTTAAGCTGCTTGTGCTACATTGATCATGTTCTGGCTTTAGGTTGTTTGTTTACTTTTCGTATCCCCTGCTGAATTATTACTTCTTTAATTATATTTTATTGTTTATGCTATTGCAGTTGTACCAGTTTACCCAGCCTTGCCACTCCCCCAGGCAGTCCCCACACTGTCATCCGTGTCCACGGGTCGAGCATGTACATCCTTTGGCTACTCTGTGACCTGTGTTGGACTTGACATCCCCGTGACGATTCTGTAACACTGAATTTGTACTTCTTAGTCCCTTCATCTTCTTCACCCATCCCCCCCCCCCCACCCCCACCCCCCTTCCTATCTGGAAACCATCAAAACGTTCTCTGTATCTATGATTCTGTTTCTGTTCTGCTTGTTTATTTTGTTTTTTAGAAACAATCATCAGTAGATATGTATTTATTGCCATTTTATTGTTCATATTTTTTATCTTCCTCTTCTTAACCCTTTAACATTTCATATAACACTGGTTTGGTGGTGAGGTGGTTGTGTTTTTGAAGGTTGGAAGAAATTTACCTTAAAACCTTAGGTGCTTACCAGCGCCCTGCGTGTAGTTGGCAGAAACGAATGGAGGGGCTAGCCACGTTGTTCATTAGCACACATTTTGGAATCTTCGTGGCATGAAAATTCTGATGTTCTAACTCAGATTTATAGGGGCCAGCTGCTATGATTATTCTATGTCTTTTTGTGAAGGTATAATCTATCTAGTGCTCTGAAATCTGATTCTGTGGATTTTGGTAGAATACTCGGTGTTTAAGAGTTTATTCTGGATTATGTATAATAAGAGTTTTTATTTCTTGAAAATTAGGAGCTAGTTTTTCATTTGGATAGCTACTGGTATCAGAAGATTTATTTATTTCTCTTATTTGTTGGCTTGTCTGTTTATGTCCTAGAAGAACTCCTTTTATTTAATTCTAAGAGGGCTGGTATTCAGTGTAGTTGATACTTTGCCATATTACGGGATGATTACTCACTTCAATATTTTAATCCCATGGTGACCAAGAATCAGATTGCTTCGGAGGGAGGATTGCTTTGGTCTGTCCTACTGTCTGTTTCCTAAGGCAAGAGAATGCCCAAGCTATTCTAGGCAGGTGGTGGGGTAGGGTTCCTATTAAAACACAGCCCCACTCCCACACTCTCCCCCATTTAAAGCCGTAGGTGCTTCACCAGCCTCACCACATTCTTTCTAGAGTTCACTTGGTAAACCCAAATAAACTTCTTCTGTTTATTACAGCCTGACTTTTCATGTCATTTTCTTCTTATAAAGATGTTTGAAATAACTATTTGAAGATATTCTTTAGCCCTATGGCTCCTGCTAAGTTATCCTTAGGTTGATTAGGCCTGATTTTATATTTACAAAAACAGTATATTTTTAGAGGTCAAAAAAACAATAGTTGTAATTCCCTAAACCATTTGGCTGTGATAGAGATGAATAGTTTAAAAAGTGCTACTTATATTGCAAAACCATGTTAAAACATATTAACTAATATAAAAGTAAAAGGTAATTTGTAATTCCATTTGCTTTAAAAAATAAACTGATTCTTAAATTTTTAATTTTAAAACATTTTTCTAGATGAAAGTTAACCAACTTACCTAAAAAGCTAAATATTTAAGGACACTTAATTTGGAGAAAATGAAACAAATCACTAAATTTCCTGAGTAGGTAAATTTCCTGAGTAACTCGGGGCACCTCCCTCGTGCTGGGACTAAGATTGTGGGGCTTTATTCTTCTGGGACTCTGCCCCACACCTACATAATTCGGGGTCATCCAGAGGTGTGGGTAGGTTTTATGCTCAGAAGCCGTGGCTCCCACTCTGCTTTCTTCTCTCTGGGATTCCTCACTTTCCAACTGTTAGGGTCACCCGTCTCTGTCCTCTGATTCTTCAACTGGTGAGACTACCTGTTTCTACTGTATAGCTTTCAGCTTCCTTACATCGCACTAACTGGGAACAAATCTTAGGTAAAACAGCTATAAAAAATGGAACTCTTGCCCAGTGCCGTTCCTGTCTCCCAAGCGTTGACTTCCCTCTAATATCTGCCCACTATTAGGCACTCTCCAGCATCTTACACTAATACTGTTTCTGTTTTGTCCAGAATTTGTAACTTCTACAGTTACGGGGAGCAGAACTCCTCTTGTTTTATTTTAATGGATATTAAAAGCCACAAGGAAAGTCATAGTTAAATCCCAAATTTTAAGAGGTGGAAGAATAGATTTTGCTCTTCAGTAGGCCCTGTTCACTTTTCTGGCCTGGTGCTTTTAAAGTATTATTGAATTGTGCCAAAAGGACCATAAATGTAAGCACTGAAATCACATGGTGGTACTTGGTTACTAACGTGTCATCTGTATGATGCAGAACATTTTTATTAAGATTACCATTTAAATGAAAGCCCAAGATACCTAGTCTTACAGAGTCATGGATGGATCCCCAAGAATGTGCGCCTACCTTGGCATATCTCAGGTGTGAAACACCACCAGCCACTATCTGCTCTACCCAAGTCAGAGGCTACTGACTGTTACTCTCCAGTTTAAATGCCTCTTTGCAAGGGGTGTTCTCATAAGTTGCGTGTGGGAATATGAATTGGTGTGATCTTTCTAAAGACAGTGGAGCGACGTCTTTCAAAGTTGCTAATGCATTTGACCTTTGACGTAACAATTTGACTTCCGGAATTTTATCTTATAGATGTATCTACTTTTACCCATATGAATGGACGTCTGCAGTGTCGTTCATTGCTACATAGCTCGTAAAACAAAGATGA
>VMDR010016832.1:0-20738 GCA_007922815.1 Macrotus californicus | reverse complement strand
CCACATGTTTCTGTTTAGCCTGCTGAACTCACCTTTGCAAGGTACCCAAACTACCACTTTCATCACTTCTTTCCCCTGTTCACTTCCTTGATTCCTTATGGCCAGTAGTATTTGCTGGAAATCCCCTGCCTCTCAGCAGCTCCATAATCTGGTATCACTTCCTCTATCTAACCATATGGCCCGTTTCCATTAGAGCCACATTGATTGTCCCAATAACTACAAACCACATCACTCCCAGACTTCCTTCTGTCATTCCAGACCTCCTTCATTCTATACTGCCTGCCGAAATGCCCTTTGCCTTTCTCTTCAGCCTAACTAAATTACATGCGATCTTCAAAATCAACCAAGCCGTCTTCATTTCCAGTGAAACTATTTCAGTTCCTACTGAGTCGTAGTTAGTACCCACATACTTTATCATTTTTTTTCTCTGATTTCTCTGTGTATCAATTGTGTTTTAGTAACTAGATTATTGGTGTCACTAGTATATCGTACCTTAATGAAAGCAACATTTATTATTTTAGTGGACATACAGAGTATGCTTAGTAAATATTTGACTGATTGATCACTGGTATTTTCACAAGTAAACATTCAGCCACATAATATATTGGGTTGGCCAAAAAGTCTGTTTAGTTTTTTCCATAAAATAAAAGGCCAATTTTGCATTGATACCAATAACTTTATTGATTTGGATATTTTGAGTCTGTTGGCTATGTCCTGTTATTTGCTTCTAGCGGGTAGAGTCCAGGAGTGCTGCTAAACATCTTTCAATGCATAAGACAGCCAAGAATTATTTGGCCAAAATGTCAATAATTCCAGAAACTATTTAACATTTTTGACATATTCAAACCACTTTTGACACATTCAGTCAGTCACTACACCTTCCCCAAACACTGCACAAATCTTTTATTGTGTTTCAGTTGCATTTTTACCTTTCTTGAGAAAATAAAGCATAATATGACAAAAGTGCTGCGTATCTTCTTCCATCTTCAATATTAAAATGGCTGCATGAAAATTCACCAATTTTGGTGTCTTTTTTTAAATGCACCCTGATATGACAACTGTCACAATACAACCTAACAAAATTGTTTCAAATGAAGTTAAAGAAAGCTAAGCACTACTAGAGCCATCGCACGGAAAAAACTAAATGAACTTTTTGATCACCCAAAAAGTGGTGGTGACAATAAAAAGTCACCACCGCCTGCTCCAGTTTTCCTTTTATTTACCTATTTTAAAAACTTGAAATAAGGCAATGGGATAACTCTCCTTGACAGTGCTTGAAGTGTAAAATAATAAAAAAACAAAAAAACAAATTCTCAGGTCCCAGGGATTTTTAACTCACATTATTTCAAGGTCAAGGTTATAAAGGATAAAATGATGAATGCAAAAGTTTACAAAACTTCTGATCCTTGGTTCTTTTTTAGGGGTGAGGGGAAGGGAAAGCAAACAAGATGGATTTCCTTTCAATTAGAAGCAGCTTCAGGAGGCCATTGAAATGGGAGTGGATGACCTCACACCACACCCACCCCCCCACACCCACCCCAGTGTCTTTAAACACTAAAGTCCTGGCAGAGGGAGGTGAGAGGGAGGTAGAAGGGTAAAAGTAAGAAGAAAATTCTGTGAGCTTAAAATGCCTGTTTTCCCTTTTCAGCACAAATTGAAGTGATACCATGCAAAATTTGTGGCGATAAGTCCTCCGGGATCCACTACGGAGTCATCACGTGTGAAGGCTGCAAGGTATGGGACTTTGACACAACACTGCCCTTAGCATCCGTGTTTGCCTCAGGCATCTGTGTGCCTCATGATGCATGTGGTGACACCTTTTTAAAGAAGGCCTGCTATAGGATTCTTGTGTCTGCTGCTGACATTCAGGAATTTTGGCTTGATGGGTGGGTGGGTTGATTTTCCATGCCTTGGCCTTCCACCTTTTTGCTATAGTTTAACTAACTGGTCAGCAGTTGCTTGAAAATGGATTGTTATGTAAAAGCTTGAATTATTCACATTTACAGAGATGTAAGTGCTGATTCTTGCCTTTTTAACAGTATTGTCTCCAGTAAAGTCCAGAGTATTTATTCCTATATGAAGGAACTATAGGTTAAATTTCCCGGCTGGTGTGGCTCAGTGGATTGAGTGCAGGCCTGTGAACCAGAGTTAACGGGTCGCAGGTTGGAGGCCCAGTCAGGGTACATGCCTGGGTTGCAGGCCAGGTCCCCAGTAGGGGATGTGCAAGAGGCAACCACACATTGATGTTTCTGTCCCTCTTTTTCTCCTTCCCTTCTCCTCGGTCTAAAAATAAATAAATAAAATTTTACAAAATAGTAAAGATTGTAAGCTAATGGGCCTGTATTTATTTATCTGCTTGAGAAAGAAAGCAAAGTAACATTATAATATGCACATAGCCGTCCTTTATTCTCATATTCCAGAAAAATTAAGGAAAGAAAACTGGAAGCATAAAATATTAGAAGTAGACCAGATAATCTCTAAATTAATTAAAAAGCACTTGCCCAACCTGCTCATTTTTCAATGAGATCCTGAGGTATAAACAAGATTATGTCATTTGGCCAATGTCACTGATCTAGTGAGAGGACATGGTCAACACGTGGGCTTTTTCATTCTAGGTTCAGTGTTACCCTCTAGGACAGAGTCAATCAATCCTTCCAAAACAAAGTAATGCCTATGGGCAAGTCGCTTTTAAAATACAAAGCTGAGATAGATGATAGATAGATAGATGATAGATAGATAGATAGATAGATAGATAGATAGATAGATAGATAGAAAGAAAAAAGTTAGGGGGATAGTAGTTAACATAGACCTAATCTAAAATAAGAGAAATTTAAAACATAACAGTAAATTTGTTAAATTAACCCTTAGAAGGAAAGAAAGTGCAAGTGACTAAATATCAAGAGGGACATAAAAACAGTTCTACAATTAATTTTAAAAAGCAATGTTTAACCAGAACAAATAAAATGCAGCTGCGGTCTGGTAAGGAAAAGAGATGTGCTGGCAAAGTTACTGATAAAAGCAGTTATATTTATGATCAAAAAGTGCAAGAGATTAAATCATTAATTTAAGGTCAGTAAACTGAAAGAGATGTAGCACAATCATAGACTCTGAACCAAACTCAATCTTAAGGCTTCAGTAGTGCTACGTGAAAAATTGGCCATCTTATCATAGTCTCAAAAAAGCATGATTCCTAGAACTAAAACTGGAGGGAAGAAAAGAAAAAGAAATGAATGAAAATAACATTGGGGAAGGGTGCAGAGAGGGGAGAATACCATTGTTAATGTGCTAACCCATCGACATACTGACCAGCTTTAGAAGTGATTGGCAATAATCTGTATTTGAACGTCATGAGACGTGCCTTTCACTCTGTTTTTCTGCAGACCCACAGGTAAGAATTGCATGTTATCCACCTCAATACATTTTATTTAACACATCAGAAGAAACAATAAAGCAAAATTACAAATCAGAAATTTTTTACCCTCCCAGAGTAAGTTATTACTGCTGGGCAAGTAGTTTTCTTTGTAAACAATAAGAATTTTAGAATCAGAACTCTCTCCACTGAAAGCATTTCCACTACTGTGTTGGTTTATTGTGCAATTCTAAAAGCTCAGGTCTGGTTTACATAGGATCCAAAAACACACACCCACAATCTAACTGCTTTTTAGACTAATATCAAAGTGGAGATGTACTGTGTTTCATTGCATAAACTCTCCTGGAAAATATCTGATTTCAAAAGATGAGGATATGTTCATGTTAAGGAGCAAAGCATTTAAAACAGTAATTTCCAAAAATGTAACTACTGAGCAAATACATCCCAACAGGTGAATAGCCAGGGACAAGTGCTTCGGCTCCTGTCATCTTTTCTATTTAAAGGAGGAACCCACAGTCAAAGAAATTGCGCTGTTATTCTGAAACATACTCTGAGATTTTAGTCAAAATGCCATTGTATGCCACACTTTTTTTAATTTCATGGAAAAACCCACATTTGTAAATATGCTACATTTTCCTCCAAATAGTAAACTCAAGAAATTCTGTTTAGAATAAGATGTCAATGTCAGCACATTCGGTATCAGGCTCTGAATTTTCATGGTGCAGTTTTCCAGTCAGCATCAACAATCCGCTTTAAATAACATCAATTCAGCTGGTGCACTTACTCAAATTTCTAGTCATTCAATAAAATTTGAAACAATTTCTTTTACATGCCAAATACCTCATATGCAATAATGAGCAATAGATAAGCAAGTAATGCCTCATAATTAATGTCAAATTGGCCTTAAATTAGGGCTGTCACTATGACTTCAGAAGAGTCTTTTCTATCAATTCTTGTGTTAAGTAAGTGACACTAGAGTATTCAAAGATTAAAAACTACCCACTTCTTTCCTAAAATGTAAATTCCTGATTATCTTTAATCAGTACAAATGGGCTGAGGTTATGCTTTCTGACAGCTTTCGTGGTATGTGAAATACATCATTTCAATCCCTGGGGGCTTGGTTGGAAATGATCTCTATTTTAAGGGGCTCCATGAACTCATTAGACCTGGACAACCAAATATCATATTCTACCACCACTGGTCCATTACATAAATAATATACATGTATTTGTGGAGATGAAACTCATGTTTGCTGTTGAATGGCTTGGTGCTTACAACCAACAACCAGTTGGCGCTCTTTGTCTTTAAGAAGATACTTGGCTACACATCCATTTCTGAGCTTCTGCACGAGGTCCATCAAGCTCTTTTTACATTACCATGCTGAACTACATGGAAGTTTGAAACAAAGGAAAATCACTAATCTTAATCCTGTCTTTATTTAAACTCCTGGGAGTTTTTTGTGTTAGTGCTGATTTTTAAAATGTCCTGTTAAAAGATTACTTATCCTGATGACCAAGTCTTTTGGCAACCCTAAAATTTTATGTCCAAAGTGATTGCCTCTCTAACCTCACCTGAGTCTCAGCCCCACTCTATCCCTGTTGATAGTAGAGAAACACAGAAGCTATTTAAAGGAAATCTAGTGACCTATTCCAGGCCTTTCAGCAAGATGGGTATTGAGCTTACCACCGAGATATTTTCTAGTTTTCCTCTTGTGAAAGATATTACTGTAGGTTATCTTCCTAAAATTTATCTTGGTAAATCTGTAGACCAACACTTTGTTCATAGCACTGTGTTCTTTTTTTGTATCACAATTCAAGAGTCAAGAGTGATTAGGGGCCCTGATGTATGTGGCCCAGTTGGCTGGAGCGTCATCCCATACACCAAAAGGTTGCAGTTTCGATTCCTGGCCAGGGCACACACCTAGGTTGTGGGTTTGACCCCTGGTCAGGCACTTACGAGAGGCAACCAGTGGATGTTTCTCTCTCATACTGATGTTTCTCTCTCTCTCTCTTTCTCTCTCTCTCTCTCTCAAATCAACAAATACATTTTTTAATTTTTTAAATAAAAATACATTAAATAAAAGAGTAATTAAGGAAACTGATTAAATGGGTAAATGATACACTTTCATATCTCTGGAGAAAATGCTTATTTTCCCAGTAGGGTTTTCTGTAAGATAATTAAGTCAAAGGGTATCCAAATATTAAAAACATAATAAATTCAGCTGTGGCTTTATTCAGAAGGGTAATATATGGTCTACGGAAGTTCATTTTTTACTGAAAGTTCCCAAACTTATTTACATGAGAACCTCCTGCATCACCATAGCCTGAGGCCAAGAATAAAGCAGTAATTCAGCTTTTACTTATTGCTTGTTTTTTATTGAACAGCTTACATACCATATTCTCTTATTCAAAGATGTGATGATTATAAGGTAAATCACTGGTTCAAAAACCAACCTCCCAGATGCATTCTGGCCACATTCAAACATTTTCAAATCAGCAAAAATGCATCTTAAAAACTAAGAAGATAGCAGCACATACTGAGCCCAAACTCCTCGGTACTGATATTGCAACCACTACCCCAAGTCCCTCAACCCACAGCACTTGACATAAGCCTGTGTTATAGTCCCCAACAAGTTTTGTCATCTTTGGCTTATAGTGACACTTCCCTCCGCTACTCCTTTCTCACTGCTCTTTGGGGCACTGACTCTGTTCTGCTTTTCTTCGCATAGAACAGCATAGCTCACAAACATCTTTAATAGACATTGAATAAATGAATTAATGAATGAATGATACCATCATATCTCTGTAGATAGTACATATTTTCCCTAGTAGAAATATCTGTAAGCTGTCCTAAGGGAGATATCCAAAGAATTTTAAAAACTAAATTCAGTTATGTTCACTGTAGAAAATGTAGCAGGCATATATGTTAATGGTCTCTGTTTCCATCCTTATAAATCTATTTCCCTCCCATTCTTTTTTTCCCTCTAGGGATTCTTTAGGAGGAGCCAGCAGAACAATGCCTCTTACTCCTGCCCGAGGCAGAGAAACTGTTTAATTGACAGAACCAACAGAAACCGTTGCCAACACTGCCGACTGCAGAAGTGTCTTGCCCTAGGAATGTCAAGAGATGGTAAGGCATTGCCTTCCTACTTCTTACATAAAGGCTTTCAAGTGGATGCTTTGTTGGAGTCTATTTAAGCTGCTGGAAGAATTCTAGACAAAGGGAATTGGAGATAAGGAGAAAAATAGCATGTGCTCATGGCACATTAAGAGGAAGTAAGAACATATAAAAATATAGTATTGCCTATGAAATTCGAAGAAAAGACCTTACTGTAGCTCGTGGAGCAACCTGTGCTAACTAGGTTAGGTAAAAGCCACATAGGCCTAGACTGAGAGATGACCATCTGTCCAGATTTGCCTGTAGAGGAAGGGTTGGCTTCCTGGGACATGAGATTTTCAGCTAAAACTGGAAAGCCCTAGGGAACTGGAACTAGTTGTTTGCTTTGGTAAGTCTGACTCCACAAATTGCTTAGTATGTGGAGATGGTAAGGACGAGAATGTGTTTCTATAGGAAGCCCAGAAGCTCCACTTGCTGGTCACAGCTATTCAGATAAGGACAGAGACTCTTCTGAGTCATGATGAAGCCCCAAACATGACTGCAGCAGTCCGAGTCTTACAAGGGCGGTGGAGGCAGTGTCCTTCTCAGAGAATGACTCGAGCGTGCACTTATCTTCATGCCCAACCCAAATGGTGGCTTGACTCAACAAAGAACTTCTTAGATGAATAAAAGAGCAAAAATAAAAAAACAAAGAATTTCATCGTTTTTCTTCCATTTTTAAGCATTCATCTAAACTACTTATTTCCCCACTGACATTGGCCACAGCACTCCTGTATCAGATTGTGAGCAACCCTGAGTCTTGGGGCCATTTCTGTCTTGTTCCCACTGTATCCTCAGGGTCTGGTCAAAAGCAGGCACCTACATGTTTGTTTAATGAACCATAGCATTCCCTTTTTCCTAGTGCCTGAGACACAGACAGTGCCCTCGATACTGATTCTCTTTATATGAAGCACTGTGGATTCTGTGCTCCTGGTCACACTGCCTCTATTGAAGTTCAACGTGGTGTGAACCCACTGCCATGAAAAAAGAGAAAATAAATGCTTCCAGATTTTTTAAAGATTGGATAATTTGCATGTCTCTATCTTAGTATAAAGGGATTTTATAAGTTATTAAATTAAACATGGACCTTTTAGTCATTTGGATAAATTCACCTCCACATAGGTTTTGATATCTAGGCACATAAACTACTTACTTCTTAGCTTGCATTCTTCAAATAGTTATATCTTGAATCTTGGTTAATCTTTTCTCTAATTCTCAACCCACCTAAACCTGTCTTGAGAGAAAGAACACCCATGAGATAAATCTGGAAAAAAGAAGAAGAATATGACCTTGAACCCTTTAGTTTACAGGTAGTTTCTAAAGATGCAGAGATGTAAGTTTCCAAAATTTTTCTATTTATTGCCTAAATGACATTTTGTATATTTGTTTTTCTAGACTTGCTAACCATATAAATTTACTACTAGGCCAAACTTATAGCATTGTGTACTTCCACATAATTAAAGTGAAGAATTGGAGGGTGGGGGAGTTAAGTGTTTTTCAAGATTTATTTAGTTAAATTTTAGGGGAATTTGAGTTAATAATTTTGTACTTTGTTTTACAATATAAGAGGCAGCATATTAATTGTCAGTATCTGAAAAGCCACATTAATAATTGTTCAAAAAGAATAAGCCAATGGGTACTTGTCTTTATTACTTCTTCCTACAATAAAAGGATATATCTCTTTGGAGAGTGCAGTTCTTGTGGGTCTGAGCTGGTGAACAGAATCAGGAGCAAGAGATGGACATACAGTCCCAGGCAGAGTCAGTGACATCAGCCCACAAAAGAATATTGTCTGAATCCCAAGACATAAAAGAAATGTGTTGAGGTAGGGGTGGGCACTCAGTGGATAGAGCCACAGTCTGTTCTCAAGGGGGAAGAAATTTACTGTAACATATAAATCTCTATGCAAGTAAAAGCAATACATTAAGGATAATGGTCCATCTTAATAATTCGGTTCAGAGACCATCCTGAGGCTGCCAGGAACATCCTTCAAAATGCCTCCTGAGCATGCCTTATGTCACACTAATAATAAGAAATGCTCAAGAATGGGTGTGGTGGTTGGCAATGAGAAGGGGCTCTAGCAGAAGAAAAAAAACAATTTTCTCTAAGGGAAAACAAATTCTTCTTTACTACATTATATTCTGGAAGTCTGGTCTGAGCCTTGATTCTAAAGGATACTTTATACCAGATAAATCATACTAACACCAGAGAAGCTAAATAAGTTTTTATCTCTTATTAATAAGTAATGCCTAGTGCATGGTATTAAAGAACTGGAAAGCCCTAAAATTATCATTGATTAGCTATGTCTAGTAAGGACACAAGAAAGAGAGGTGGTGTTTCTCCTGCTGCTATTTTATTCTAACTACCTCAACTAATTAAACAAATATTTTCAAAGTGTTTTAGCAGTAGTGCCAGTAGCGAGGGTAAACTGTTCTCACACATAACTTCTTTCTACATACATTACGCCCACCTTCCCTCAGACATAAGTAGCATCTTCATTTTGATATTTGCATTTTCTTTCTGTTAATTATGCCTGGCTCCAAGAATGCTTACTCCACCATACCTAGTTACTAAAATAACATGGTACTAGTAGATAGTTTTATTGAACTGTCGAAATCACTAGACTTTCATTCTCTCCTAAATTGCCATTTCTCTAGTGGTTTATTAGCCATGGCAAATATAGGAACAGACAACAAACTTGGCAATAACAAATTTGTTCAAATTTAGCTTAGGCAAAGACTTAAAGATCAAATCTACTGGGAATACATACACATGTGTTTATGTGTATAATAAGGTGAAGGTATGCATGTATATGTGTGTGTGAATTAATACCATGGATATGCCCACTGCATCTTCACTATCTTACTTCCTTTTCCTTTTAACTGGACCCTTCAAAAATGTTAGTTGCAGGAATCTTCTATGTAAACTGTTTCCAATTGTACAACCACAAAAAAACCAAACAAACAAAAAAGAAAGGTGTTTGGCATCAGTTGGAAGACACTGGGCTCCAAAAAGAAAGCATAGCACCCACCTTTCATAATCAAGTGTGTGTCCTATCAGTGACGGGCCTCTGTGAAAAAGCAGAAGCTGCCCTGCAGGGCAGGTTTCACAGATTCGGCTTCTCATTCAGAATGGCATTATTCAATATGGTTTTCAAGTGTCATTATTTAAACCTAAAAAGTTAGTTAAAATTAAATAAAGTTTAAAATCCAGTTTTGAAGTCACACTAGTTATATTTCAAGTGCTCAATAGCCACATGTGGCTTGTGGCCATCCTACTGGAAAGCACAGGGGACATTCTATCATCACAGGAGGTCCTGTTGGGTGACACTTGAGGAAGAGGATTAGATAAAATAATTTTAAATTATGAATACGGTTAAGTAGATTGGATCAGACTTTTTTCTACAAAGCTTAGAGCACTATTTAATAAAAAGGCACATCTCTGAAATTTATGAGTTAAATTAAGACCAGTTTCCTCGGTAAGCAGCGAGAGGTAAACATGGAGAAATTTACAACCAAAAATAGTAAGAGAAAATAATTTCCAAAATATCTATAGAAAGTCCTACCATTGGGTTATCTTGAAACCAAAAACAAGTGTCTAGTTGCCACGTGGTGGTAAGTAGAAGTCTTTGAAAAAGCAATGACCTTGTTTTGTTGTTATTCCAAAAACTTTCATTTCATTTAGAATCCCACAATCCAAATAAATACGAAAAGATTTCAGTATTCTGTGTAAAACTGTTCTTTACTAGTGTGGGATCAAAATGAGGGTTAAGAGCATCACTGAATATTTATAAAGCACTTGCAATGTATACAGTATTGTGCTAGTTTCTCTGAGAGCTTGCAGTTTAACAAGAGACTGCCTCTATACTCAAGTGAATCTCATTAACAGCATAATTCAAGTCTGAGAGGGGCAAACACTTAAAATATGTGCCACTCTGATTAATAGTTAGTGGAAAGAAGAATGCTAATATTTGAAAATATAATAGTAATACAGCCTTTGTTGAAATGAGCCTACGAATACAACAAATGTACGTACCTTATATTTACAAATAGTAACAAGGAATTATTTATATGTTAGGAAAGTTATAACTTTCAGTAAACCCACTGAAGGTTTATTTTTGCCATGTACTATAATTTTCCCCAAATATATCACCACGTCCTATTATTATAGGTAGGGGCATAAACCTGAAACACTGGCTCATCAGTATTTCTGAAATAAGTGGAAAATTCATTTTAAAATAGTGTTATAGTAATTGTCAGTAAATTCTGTGATTTATAATGAAGGCTGATAATTCCAAAAGATAGTGGGGCTTTAAGTTGTTTCTCTGAAAATATTTCAGTTTGCTCAGTGACCTGATGAGTTAATTTCTTGGAAAAGACATAATTATTCACCATTGAGTTTTCAGATGTTCACTCGGGCACAGGTCTTTGACAGCATACTTATTGGACACTGCTAGCTTTGATTTTGAGATCTGTGGTTAACAGCATAATTGTGAACTTAAAATTGTTAAATACAGGGTCTTGAATGGGCTCATCGATTCATCTGCCATCAATTACAGGTCAGTCTGTGCCTCTATTGATTATAGATGGCCTTGTCTGGGAAGACTGAGGTGGCTTGGCTCTACTTCACATATCTTATTCTCCAGCGAGCTAGGTTAGGCATGGCCTTTTCACGGAGAGATGCTCAATCACACAAGCACTTTGCCAGCCTCTGTTTGTGTCACATATATCAGTATCCCATTGGCCCAGAGCAGGCCACATGACCCTGAGTCAAGGAATGGGGTAAGAATGCCCACACAGATGAAAGGGCACTGCAAATTCACATGGGGGTAACATGGGAATAGGTAAGAGAAATCAGGGTCGTTAATAAAATCAATCCACCACTATGTGTATTTCACCTAAATACAGTGTATAGAAATCTAAAACAAAGATTGAGTGGAAAGGAATTTTAAAAGAGGCATTGCATTTCTATCTTGATGTTAGAAGAGTTTCTCATTATCAATTTTTCTCTCCATATAAATTTTAAACTAACAAATGCAAAACTATTCTATTAAAGTAAGTCAAAAAGTAGATATACTCAAGCTGAAACAATCTTAATCTAGCTATGGCTGGTGTGGCTCAGTGGATTGACTGCTGACCTGTGAATCAAACGGTCACGGGTTCAATTCCCAGTGAGGGTTCATGCCTGGGTTGCAAGGCAGGTCCCCGGTTGGGGGCACATGAGATGCAACCACATATAGATGTTTCTCTCCCTCTCTTTCTCCTTCCCTTCACCTCTCTCTAAAAACAAATAAAGAAAATCTTTTTTAAAAAAAATCTTAATCTATAGCAACAGATACAAATTTGGTATTCAGCACCAGAGCTCTGTAACAAAGAACTGTTCTAAGCCTATATGAATGCCAGAGAGGGTCAGCAAATGAAAAGCATGTCACATTACTTTCTTGGGGGTGGGGGGACATTCTTTCTGAACCCAAATGTACTGTGATTTATTTTTCTTATACAAATTTTTTTCTACTGGAGAAGTATATGTAGTAAATTATCTATAAAGATATAATATAAAGGTACAGAGAACAGTTTCCCTAAAAGTTACTATAGAATTCTGTCTCTGAACAAACTACAAGTACCAAGGCAATTAGTAAGCAAATAAATTTGTCTTTGAGAAGCCGAGTCTAATAAAGACAGTGTCTCCACAAACAAAGTTAAACACAATGATCTAAATGATTCAAGACCCTGTAGAAACGACAGCTGAGATGGAAAGAGGGGTTTGGTCTGAATTAACCAAATCAATTGTCTTCATTCAGAAGAACTACTAGATAATTACCACTTTGTTCTCCAACTTAGGCAGCATCAGAAAGCAAGAACATAGGCTTTTAAGAAGAAGGACTAATGAGGAAGAGGAAGAGTTTGGGCTGCTCTTAGTCTCCTCACATCCACAGTCCAACAGGCAGGAAGGAGGGAATGGCAAGTCTGACACCTGGAAGTGTGTGCAGTTACCCAGAACTTAAATCACATACCCACATCTGACAGGGACAGAGGCTGGGAAATGTGGTCTCCATTTTGAACAGCTGATGCTTAGATAAAATTTGGTGCCTCTGTCACCCATGGAAGGAGAAAATGAATACTGAAGGAACATTGGGGATGAAACAGCAGCCCTCTCACAGAAGGGACCACTTCTGTGGGCCTTTCATGCTGGAGAGTTCTTAAGCACTTCACCATTTGGTTATTCTCAGAAGTTGTTCTCATCAACCCCAGTGACTAAACCAGGGATTGAACCCAATTCCACTCTCCACTTTATTCTTTCTACAAACAGGTGTTAGGAACAGTGTCGCAAAAGAAAAGGAAACAGAAACCCAGAGAGGAACCTCCAAGTTTGTCATAGTTCCCACTATGAGTTCAATGACATACTGCCTGATGATTCAGACACTGTGGCCCCTTGACTCAAGAGTTTCGCATCCTAAAACGGGAATTGACAGCTGGTGAGAAAAACTGTCAGTACCCATAGCAGTCCAGGAGATGAAGCTCTGTAAGTTAAGAAACAATGCATTCAAATGAAAGAATCCTCATATTACTCTATGACCACTCACAGAGCCTCACCCTCCATTTTCCTTAGAATGGCTAAGGATTTTGCCAGAAGAGATAAGCAAAAAACTTAGGGGTGGCAGAATGAAGAGGAAGAGTTACTTGCTGCCCATTAAATATACAAAATTGCTATTTTCCAAAGATCCTTTTCATTTGATCCCAAAAGCCAACTGAAGGCAAATGGTGTGGTTGAATTAAAATTGTGTTTATCACCCTGCCCCACATCCTTGTTCTTACCCAACACACTATTTAGAAAATAGTGAACTAATAAGATCCTATCCAACAATCTAATAACCCTAATGTCTAGGAGGGGAAGCTAAAAATGAATTTTGGTTGACATTTTAATAAAAGGTACTATTTGGTAGTTTTTTGGGTTTTTTATGACTTTTCCCCATGAGTAAAAAAAGAACAAGGAAATATGCTTTCTAACTTCATGGCCACAAGAAATACATAAACTCTCAGAAATTTCTTCCTAGCTTAGATTTAGTTCTTGCTATGCACCTAAACCGGTACAGATGCCCATGAATATAACCTTTTGCCAAATGCCGAGTGCAAATGACTGAGCTCTTGGGCTATGGTGCTGGGAGTTTGTGCATTTGATGTTGAAGGGACAACCATCCACGTTACCCTGCACTTGAGGTGGTTAATGACAGTGATAACCACAAGTGCTGTTTTCTGCTTTTCTCTCCGACCCAGCTGTGAAGTTCGGGAGGATGTCCAAGAAGCAAAGGGACAGCCTGTATGCGGAGGTGCAGAAGCACCAGCAGCGGCTGCAGGAGCAGCGGCAGCAGCAGAGCGGGGAGGCGGAAGCCCTGGCCAGGGTGTACAGCAGCAGCCTCAGCAACCTGAACAACGAGGCCGGTGGCACTTACGCCAACGGACACGTCATCGACCTGCCCAAGTCCGAGGGTTACTACAACGTGGATTCCGGCCAGCCATCCCCTGATCAGTCAGGACTTGACATGACTGGAATCAAACAGATAAAGCAAGAACCCATCTATGACCTCACCTCTGTACCCAACTTGTTTACCTATAGCTCTTTCAACAACGGGCAGTTAGCACCAGGGATAACAATGACTGAAATCGGTAAGTGGAAGTCTCCTCCCAGCTCAGTTTTGGAAGTTCTGCTTTGAAGCTGCCTTGGTCTTATTTTGTATGGTCATTATCTTAGGTCTATGTTGAGTTACTTTCATGCCTTCTAGTGAAAAATACTAATTGACTTTAAAATATATTCTAATAAATGTCATTGTTCCCCAGCCCCATAAAAGTTTGTCTCAAGCAAAGGAAGAAAGAAATTATAAATAGAAAGATGCTATCTGTAAAGAACAGATGCTATCTGTTAAATTTGGGTTCATCACTGAAAGAAAAATGTTATTGGTATAAACAGGAAATTTTTAGCAAGGATTCAAAGTGGTGCTATTTAATGTAAAATAACTAAGGGATATAGAAATAATATATAATAACTGAATGAACGAGGCTCCAACTCTCCCTCTCAGATAACTGGGGGCAAACTGTAAGCAAATGGTACCTCAGTTTCCTTCTTAGTAAAGCCAGAGGGGTAGACCAGAAGACCTTGAAGCGTTTTGTAAATCTGAATTGAAGAATTCTACATGGGCATAGAGTCTGAGTTACTGGTAAGGAAAGAGTGTAGTTTGGAACGTTGCAAACGTAAGAGCAACAAATAAGCTCTCCAGGCCAGTCACAGGCATGACTGCACCAGCAGCCCAGTCCTTTTTCTGCCATGATGTCCTTTGATTCCCTAGGAGTGGTCTTCGAGATGCCCTATCCTAAGATGCTCTCTCCTGACCTGTTGCAAATGTGCTTTACCCTGTGAAACTGGGGAGCCTATTAAATGTTTAACCTGTTGATTTCATTAACTTATTGACATAAAAATATTGATGTAGAGTTGCATGTTAACAGTGGCCTAGAAGAGCTAACCGAACAATGCCTGTGTCAGGCTTTGTTGCAGTATGCAGTGTCCTGGAGAAAGCAATGTAGAGTTCAGGATCCATTGAGGCTCCTCATATCCCATCCTTTTTGATGGCAGAGCAAGAGTGTTTAAGAACCAGGCCACCTGAGTTCAAATCCGACTTTGTGGCTTATTATTTGAGCTGGCACAAGTTTCTAAATCCCAGTTTACTCATATTTTTTTGGATTGCTCATCTTTAAAAAGAGAAAAGTACTCGTTCATAGAGCACATGGTTGTTGGAAGAATTAAATGAGTTAATACTTGAAAAACAAGAGCAATGTTCGGAACTCAGCAAGTGCCCGGTAACTCTTGGTGGATACTGCTTGTGTACCATGTGCTCAGGCACCTTCTCTGTCTACATTGTGAGTAGGAGCCTAAAGCCTACGAGAGTTTTAAATAAAGTTGATGTGAACACTTAGTGAAGTACGTGCCATATGTATCTTGGCTACTTGCACCATCTGGTTGCGGAAGAAACAATGTTACACAGTCATAAAATCTGAAACGTTATTTCTCTCTTATAGCAATTCAGGATGTGAGACTGAGTAAAGAAGTTGTTGACAGAATATCTGAAACCACATTCACATCAGAGAGACACAGGAACCTGAACATCAGCTATCATACAAAAATATTTATAATTATTGCTCTCCTTAACTGTGCTTTTAACTATATCACAGGCACTTCACATACATTGAATTTCATGAGCATCTTATAAGTGAAAATATTATTCCCACCTTACAGATGAGGAAACAGAAGCTTAGAAATGTCTTATGGCCTTCCCAAGGTCCTTTGGTTACTAAGTGATAGAGCCAGGCTCCACCCCAGGTAGTCTGATTCCAGAGTCCTTTCGCTTACCCATTACTCTGCTACCTGTTGTGGGTTTAAAATCCACAGACTACATTGTCAACCAATAGGGACAGTCCTTACAAGTGAAGTCACTTAATCTTTCCCAGAGAACATGTTACAAAAAAAGAAGAAAAGAAATCAGCATAGTTTTTCACTTTTATCCTGTTTAATATCTAAGTGCAAGAGACCACTATAGATTTGGAACACATATTTAAAACCTAATTTAACAAAACTCACAATTGTTTGGCAATCTTCTGCTCCATACCCAAAAAATAAAGTCTTATAAGAATTCAAAAATCAGTTTCTTTGTAATTTAGAATCACTAAAAACTATGGAAAAAAATACAGTCAAAGCCATCAGGTCTGGTAACCTTAGGCAAGTCACTTTTCCTCTCTGGCCTTCAGTCTATTCATCTCTGAACTGATGCCTTTGGATTAGATTATTTCAAAATTCATCCAGATTTCCTATACAGTGATAAAATGAAATAACCCACATGGGTTAGTTACCCAAAATGAACTAACATATATATTTTAGACTTTTTCAAGATACCATGAGTCTTTAGAGATCCTCCAGATATTCCCTGAACTTTGGAAACTTCTTCCATCAGACGTCTCATGATGCTATGAGATTATCCTGCCAGCGCTCCCATACTTAGCATTCTCTTAAACCTAAGTATCAACTCGGTTCATATTTTGTTAAAACAGCAATGCCATCTAGTGGACACAACTTCTGTGAGTGTCAAATGTAGGTACCTATGACAAGCTACAATAATGGGACATGCTATTCCTTCCTGCATCATCCAAGAAATTGCCACTCATTTCACTAGAACACTAAGTCCATAGCAGTATCATTGGGTGAGAAGGCGTCAGAGGTTCGGCATCAGGGGTTAAGAACTCTGGTTCTGGAGTCAGATTGCCTGAGTTGAAAACCTGGTGGGTCTTCTCCCTTAAGCAATTGACCTAACCTTTGAGTCTCGGTTATAAACCTGGGACCATATTATTCCCTGCCTGAGTGTGTTGATTAAATGATTTAATATTTGCAAGTTCTTAAGACATCTGTCATGCATAAGCCTCATTATTATTAATATAATTGGTATTATAATCTTATCAATTTCATTGCCACTTAATAACATTACTACTTATTACAGGTCATATAATTACCCTTCATTGAGCACCTGCATTATGTTGAGCAATGTCCTATATTTAATTCTCACAACAATCTTATTATGCCTGTTATATAAGTATGTATATCTATTTTACAGATTGAAAAATTGAGGCTCAGAAGTTATAAAATTTGTAGAAAACAAAGCAAGCATGTAAGCCCAGGTCGGAATAACATCAAAACCCGACCTTTTAAGCATTATACTATCTTTTCTCCCATCAGCACAGGGAGCCCCATGAGCTAATTGGCATTCCCACCAGAAAACATGTTTGGTGCTTGTTGCCCGCCTGATGCCCTCCTAGGTGCTACAGAGAAGCTTACAGTGAGAGCTTGCTGACGTTCTGACTCAACTTGGTTAATGAGCATCCGCGCTAACCTGGCTGGTGGCAAGCTGTCATAGAGAGAACCCCGTGCAGACAAACTACAAAATCTGAGTTTAGTGCCATTTTCATTGAGTGAATTCAAGGCTATGTCACAGTAAGGAATGTTTTAACACCACTCTTGGCTGCTAAAAGGCCTGATCTGCTCCCTTGGTTTCTGAGAGAACAATGAAATATGTACAATCAGGTCATTATTCTGGTATTGGATCATCTTAAAAGGAGCGGTTTTTTTAATGAGCTTTTGGATTAGTCCATGTAGTTATGGTCTTACAATTTGGAAAGTTTTAATAAATACATGTTTAAGAACCATAGAACAGCTATGGAAGTAATAGCATGAAGACCCTCAAAAGTCAGTTACATGAATGCTATCAGAGTTCAGAATACTCCCCTAGATAAACCAAACTTGTCTTTCTAGAAGTGCACCAAAGAAACTACAGACTTTCTCAGTTATGAACCGAATAACAATACTTTCTGTATGGAGAAAAATGTAGAAAGGCTTTGCATGTATGCTAGCCAATTCGAGCCTCATACCAGTGCCTCAGGTGGGCAGTGAAGAAGTCATCCGGTTGTGCAATGAGGAAATGAAGATTTATTTGGAGGAAATGGAAGTTCAGAAACAGGGAAGCAATTTTCCTAGACCACAGAGCTAGTTAAGTGGGGCAGCCTAAACTCTAACACGGTGTCATTCTACTATCTTAGACTGCCGAGCATTCTTTCAGAAGCATATTTTTGCGATATGCCAAGCACTCCAGGCAAGCAGACCATGGTTCCTGATCTCACGATGTAGGGCCCAGAAATGAAAATAAATAATTGCAACTCAGTGTTATATAATATAAGTTCTGGGCATGACAGTATCACAAACTCTCCCAGAGGTGAGGGAGACAGGGGCTATTGCTTACTCTGAGCCACATCTCTTATGAGGAATAATTTTTCCTCATAGTTTTGGAAATAGAAAACAAACCGAAAAATATTAAGCATTTCAAGAATTATATCTTTGGGTTTCTCAAAATCCCATAGGAGAAAAAGACATGAAATAAGAGAAGGGCAAAAGTAAGCTTCCAATTAATATTTCGGCAACAGTAATAACTGGGGTTAGCTGGAGTTTTCCTTCAAGATGGCATGGTGGATGTGTTATATCTCTGGCAATAAAGCTTTGCAATCGTTGGCGGCAGGGAGAGGAGTCTGGCTAAAGGACACCTGGCAAACGAGCAGGGAAGGAAAGTGGAAACTCATGTTTTTGCTCCCCCACGATGGCCCTCAGATGGGTTGGGAGATTCTGCAGGATTAATACTCTTCATAAAAGCTCATTTATGCTCAGAGATGATTGACAATGCATCTGAGAGGTATCAGACAAGACAATTCCAAGTGCCAAACAACATGCTTTTTAAAACAGAAAGAAAAAATCCATTAAATTAGCTGCGATGTTAAGGGAATAAATTACCTTTTACACACATCCCCTGAGTTTGCTGTTCTATTCTAACTTTCTCTCCAGATAAAGACAATGAAATATCATTGATCTCTCCTATCTTAAAAATAGATTTACTTTCATATGCCTTTTGTGTTCTATTTATGGACCCTGGAATTTTAAGCATCAAAAATAGAAATTAAAAAATTCACCTGTCACCAGAGCTGAGTATTAAATAGAGAGGATTACAAAAGGGGATTAGCCTAGAAGTGATCTGTTCCCTATAGTGTACTACTTTATTTTATCACGTCTATATAGAAACACAAAGATATGACTCATCCTGTGTTATTGTGGGGAATTCTACAAAAATTGGTGGTATTTTAACTGTTACTTATTAAGAACCCCAAGTAGCTGCTCTGGTCTTAAGGGAGCACCTTTAATGACATGCTTCTACAGATCAGTATTTTATAACTGCTTTAATCTGTCTATGCATATTTATATGTCTATTAGATAAATATGAAATTATCCACCTATACATAGTTAACTCTTCGTTCAGAGAAGGCACAGAGGACAGGACTTAGCTCTAGCTGTGTACTTTCTATGTCCTCTGACTGCACCTGTACCAAACATAGGTGGGCTTTCGATTTAGGAGCAACTGCCTAGTTAGTCACTAAAATGAACCAAAGTTGGCTAAACTATAAGAAAAATCACTAAAGCAGTATGGGGAAGGGAAAATCCAGTGTCTTTAGTTCTTCCTTCCTTGTTTTGAGGGACATCTTGTGAACTGCCACTGTCATCTCACCCCTACCTTGCCCCAGTCACAGGCCCTCTGCAGGCAGTTAGGAGAAGTTATGTTGAAATGGAGCGTCCCGACTGCACATATGGCCCACATGAACTTGTTCAAAGTTAGTTCAGCTTTCTGAGGCTCAGTTCCTTCATCTAAAAAATAAGGTGGTTGAACTAAAGGATTCTGAAGGATTATTGTTCTGTCACCTCCTGGTGGGAGCTTTGACCATATGAACAAATATTCCCTTTGTTACAGCCACTTTCCAAGAAGAAGGATAAAGTAGTGGAGAGGAGTGGATTTGCAGCCAACCAGCCAGTCCTGAAGGAGGCTGAAGCACTTGCCCATGGCAGTAGCCAGCCATGTCTCCCTCCCAAGGAGCAGGACCACATTTGAGACTTTCCATAGGGTAGAATGACCCAGTCAATTATACACCACAATCAAATCAGAATTGTGCACCAGCCTCTTCTTTCCAAATACCAACTTGAAAACAAACAAATAAATAAAGACAAGATATCTGATTAACATGAGAATCAAGGACAATTAGAGGCAGCTCAAGGAGAGGGTGGTGACTGATCCCAAAATTCCTCAAGTTCATGTACAATCAATGTAAAAGAATGAGCTACTGTTCAGATATAGCTTCAGGAACCAGCCTTAGAACCAGACCTACACAGGCCACCTTGGTCCCTGAAAAGGGACTTACTTGACTCCTCTGAAATTTTAACACTACCTTACTCTTTGCCACCCATAGAATATCTCTCAGGAGGCTGTTATTTCCAGAATCCTGCCTTCTATCTTAAAAAAAGAATTCCCCAAGTACAGGGACTAGGCTAATCAACTTGAGTACAGGTCCATGGCCATAAATTATTCTAGAGCATCCTGACACAAAGAACACTATAGTTCTTTGCTGGGGTCATTCAAATCCATATCTTCCTAGATATCCTTCAATAACCTCATGAAGACAGTCTAAAAATCACCTAGTAATGTGTTGTAATAACCCTGCTGTCGTGCTCAAGTGGTGATTGCCCACAGCTAGAGTAAATGGCATAGTGTAGACAGAAGCACCTTGTGACCAGCAAGGCTTTAAACAAA